>VYXD01008535.1:43279-76973 GCA_013397195.1 Hylia prasina | reverse complement strand
AAAAAAAAAAAAAAGCCACACTTTATATCTAATATACCTAAAATGAGAAGCACTGGAGGGCTGACTTCTGTTTGGTGCTTTCAGAGGGGGAAAGTACAAAACACTTGTGAGAGGAGCAGATATTCTGATACACACCACAGCTGCTTATCTGAAATGTAAAGGCTGAGTAATTGTGCTACAAGGGAAAAAAACTCAACAAAATAACCCAAACAACCTCAAGAAGGAAAATACCCATTCTCTGAAAAGTATGGAAAGAACAAAAGTACAATTCCTTATGTAAGGTGGATTTTCTGTTCTCTTTATATTTGAGATAATTTCTATAATAGAATGATGTTTCTGTGCATGTCACATAAACACCCCAGAGTTATTGCTCAAGTGATCTCCTCAGAGATATTTCAATGTTGTCTACTTCTCCAGTCAATTGCAGTTCTGATGTTCCACACTGTTACCCCACTTGGATTCCATTAACACCTAATTTACAAGCATAAACCATGTAAATGGTTGGAGCAGATGCAGAAAAATAATTATAATTTGGGCTGAAGTCTTCATTTCCCAACCTAATTCAGTAACAATAAAATTCTCTCTCTAAAGAGTAGACAGGAAGAGTTTAGGCACAAACCCAACTAAATAAATAGTTACAGCCTTGAGCATTTAATTTCTGGAAGCAGCCCATGAATGAAAAAGCAATGTCCCAAATTATAAGACAAGCAGCGCAGGACATTGTTCTCTAGATAACGATTACAATGATAAAATAATTATGGAATAGGAAATTCTTAGTATCTCCAATTAAATTTTTACTCATAGCTTTAAAATACACAATACTTGGTTCCAAGGTAAGTTTCCTGGTGCTGAAGAATTTTTCCATTCAGTCTTACCTCAATCTACAGATCAAGAAGCTCCTACTCCTTTTGAGTTGATTTTGTGCAAGAGCTTAAGATCACTTATCTCACAAAACCCAGCACAAAGCACAGAGTGTTTTCTGATGGCACCTGGTAAGGAAAGGACAGTGTAACCTCCCAGTGAGCTCAGCCCTGATCTCTGGAATCACTCTCAGGCAGTTTCCAGAGGCAAACATTGGGTGGTGGAACAAACACTGGCTCATCTGTATTAACTTCCTTCTGGCAATGAGCCTGAATTTCTGTAACCCCAAGTTGTACTGACATTTATCCATTCACTCCACATTTCCACCACGTCCCTTTCTTGGCTTCTGCCAAGTTTTTGTACCAGTGCACACCCATCACACCAAGCCAGTGCCAAAGGACACTTTGTCAGGGGATGAGCTCATGAGGTTCAGTCAGGTGAGAGATGCTGCCAGCCTCACTCCAGGGCACGCAAACACATGAACCATGGGACAAAGCAAGAGCATGTGAAGAAAGGAAATGCTGCAGTTACACAAGTGCTGTAAAAGTAGGTCATAATCTCTGCACTTAAAGTTTTACTGTGGCAGGTTCCTTTGGAATAAATAGCAATGGTCATTGATGATTAGCTAATTAAAAGAACAGAACTAAATTAATTTAGTAAAAAACTTCCACAAACTTTTAAAGGATTAAATATTTTTATTATATTCAAAACCTCTTGTATACTTGCACATTAATTTAATGTATTAATTCATGTGTGTGACTACATTCAGCAGCCTTATGTACCATTTTAAGAAAGATCCTGATAATCAGTACCAGGATTCTTATTTGATGACAATGAAAATACACTGAGAATCAAAAAAATTGCTACAAACCATCCACAATCAATTAATGAAGTTTAAAACTTAGACAAAATGTCCTGTTTATGCTTATTTCACAGATCAAAATGCTAAATTACTGTTTACATTATTTGTGATACATTATCTGTGTAATTTCAACAATAGTGACTTTTATCTATTTCCTAAATTAAAAAAAAAAAATATTCAATATTTTCAATTTCAGAAATATAATTGCTAACACAAAAGACCTTGTACTGCATTTCATACTGCTGAAGGTCTTGAGAGGAATGTTCAAAACCCCCTGAATTTTAAAAATCTCTCAGGCTAATTCAGGATAAGCAAACTAAAACACTATAAGAAGAAAACAGAAGAGAGGATCTGGGTAACATCCATAAAAACACATTTTCACACTGAAAGCTCAGAGTCTGCACCTGCAAAATCTCTTGTTGCAAGGTAATCACTATTTATGGGACACTGTGTGTGTCACTTGAAGCCAGTTTAATCTTTCTAAGGAAACACAAACCTCATAATTCTAGCATTTACATAAAAGTTGACTGCTTAATGCCTTGAGCAGTTTAAAGAGAATATCACAGATCAATGAATTAAAGCTGATCTCTTTTCTAAGAACAGTATGAAAAAACATTTCTGAAACAAAAAAAATCCCTAAAATTTGGCTTTTCCAGACCACCATTTTATTCCTACAGCTTGTGGGGCATCTCCCAGTGGCACTGCTTGAGAGAATTGGCCAACACTCAAGAGGGCATTGCCTGTGCCCCGTTGCTGGCATGGAAAAGCAGGATCCAGGAGTCTCTAAAAGCAGAGATTTATAATCCACACAGGAACGGCACCACTCAGCCTGACACCCTTGTGTGAACTGCTGTACTTCATCTGACTGACACACTTTATGTAATCGTGACATCATGGAGAGAAGTCAAAACAAGTGCAGGCAGCTTGGATAAAGAGAGAAAACACTCAGAGAATTCAAACTCACAAACTTGAGCTCCAATCACCATAAGTACATGCAATGCTACTGTAAGCAGCACACTTGAGCAGAAAAATAGAACTGTGGCAAATCAGTTCTCCTCCATGACCCAGGGAACCCTGAGCACAAAAGACAGGGAACTGAGTTGGGGCATGTGAAATTGTAAAGTTTTATTCAGAGATGGCCTTGAATCTCAAGCTTTCAACAGCTCAGGAAAGTTAGGTTATCTCTCGTTCTCGAATAGAACATATTTTTTTGTTACTTATGCAAATTTTCTGTGCATGAAGGTGCCTGGTTGAAAATTCAACAAGTGCAAGAAGGGAGCTGTCATCATGACTGGTGGGGAAATCAGTGTTTTGAATATTCACTATTTACAATTAAAAAAATTACAGTAGGAAAGAAAGATGCTGACTGTTGGCTACCAACATGTTAGCATTTATTTTATTCTACTTTAGAATAATCACACACAAAATTAAATCCTGAAAACTTTTACAGATTGTAAAAATTGGTTCCAAATTCTGTGTTTTCTTTAAACTGAATTTCATTTTGTATCAACTCAAAACCATACAGCAATGCAATGCCATTACATGGATCCCTAGACAGAGACTGTAATTATCCTTTATTGATTATATAATTACTTTTAACTTCCTACTGTATTTTCTCCTGCCTTCATCTCTCTTCCTTAGTGACTTCTACAGATTTGTTGAAATATCCTTTTTGCTTTAGCTCCTGACTTTTGCTACCAGAAAAGCTTATATTTCTGTAGGGGTTTAACATAGAGTATTCTCTTGTTCATGCCATCATTTATGTCACTTGAGTGGATGTTTCTGTTGGGCTCAGATCCTTCTGCATGTCCCCAGAGCTCCTGGACACCTCATGGATTCCAGGGAGCTTCCTGGCAGTGCAGAACTCCCTGGTGCACCTGCAGAGATGGGAGCAGGTGCCAGGAGTGTGTCCTTGTCCTAGGGAGCCCAAAGTAGATACAGCACTCAAATTGTGATCTCAAAAGTGCAAAATAGAGGGGGAAGATTACTCCTCTGAAGTTGCTGGCTGCACTCTTGGTAATGTGGCACAGTATGGGGTCAGCCTTCCCCACTGCAATATCATCTCTGCTGTATTATGTGATCTCACACAGCCTTTCCAGGGAAAAGTTCCTGCTGAGCATAAAAGACTCAACTATTCTCTCACAGCATTGCTATAGCAATCACTTTGTTTGATTTTGGCAGTTCTGAACATTCCAGGAGATAAAGAAATGTCAGTAATCCAAAAAGAAATTGTGGCTAGAGTCGAGGAGACAATGAAGGTTGCACAATAACCTGCCTTACTTTGAATTGTCACCAAACAATTCAAAACATGGTTGAATTTTTTTGGATACTACAAGTAAGAAATTGCAATGATCCTGAAAGCTACTCTATGACTGAATGCAGTAACTTCTGTTGTTTTAGATGCCTGTTACTTACAATAGAGACTATTGTAATTATTCTGTGACAAACTTTTAATTCCCACTTAATCCTTGAATTGCTTTTTTAACATCCATGTGGTGTCAATCTACTGGAATATTTTGGAAGACACACTTTGGCACTGTGCTGGAGTGAAATCCATTTTCTGTTGGACTTTCAGTGCTCCATGGGTTTGTGTAGAATAAATCTATCTGATTTATGCAATCTAAACAGATTTATGCAATACTATTGCATCATTGGCATCTGTATGACAATTGATGTATTTGGTCTTTAATGACTTCTGCAAGACGCAATAATTCAAGTTTGTTTAAACGATTCTGAGTTGAAAATGATGCAAGTATTTCTAATATTGACAGAATGGAACAGCTATCAGCTCAAATTGGTTTGGTACACAGTACAATGAATTCATAGGAATTACCAGAATTATTTAAGTCAATATCAAAGCTCCATAGCCTATTTTTTTATTCCAAAATTCTGTTTCACTCAGATTGTCTTTAATTTGTTAAAAATTAATTTTTACAAGGTTACCTATCAATGCAATGTTATTTGCAGTAAAGAGAAAGCAGGATAAGAGCTAAAGCTGAAGTAAATATGTGTATGAATAATGTGTATGAATATGAAAGTATGAATAACTTGTGGGATCAGAGCAGGAAGAACAGAATTTAACTAAGTACTCTAGTTTATCAAGTAAAACATATGGGTTCTTCTTACCTCTATATCAGAATTTCTTTCCCTTTTTCTTATTTTCCCCCAGAGCTTGCTCCTGAATTATTAGCTATGGTGACAAATACTATTTCCCCAGCATGGGGACATTATTTATGGTATTACCATCCATGTAATATAAGACCAGGGAGAAAAGAACTTACTCTAGGAAAAAAAACAGCAAAAAATAAGGCAACATAGAGCTCAGGCAGATCCTCCACAATTTGATAATTACATTATTTTCCAATGGAAAGAAGAACATGTCAATGCTACCCAAAGTAGATGCCTCCTCACAACCTGAAGAGGATGCAAACAGCAGACATGACACCCAGCAAGGACCACAGTTTTATATGTTCTCCCTGTGGTTTCCTCTAGTTAGTTATTTAAACAGCAGTTTCAATATGCACAGGCCTCCTCTGAGGGTACCATTGCTTGGGTGAGACAGTCACCATCTGCATCCTTACTCCAACATCCCCTCCCTTACCACAATTAGCATATGAACAGGAAAAATTTCCAAGTCATATTCCTGAAAGAGAAAGTAAAAATTGGGATAATTTCTTGTTGACTTCAGTCAGTGTTTAAGGTACCTTATATTACACTAGCAAATGCTATGGAGGTTTGCCTGTATGAGAAACAGCAGGAATTACCACCCAGTGTCGCTTTCTGGACCCAGAAAATGCCTCTCCCTGGCATTTTACAGCAGAGTTCATGGATATCAGCACATGCAATGTCATGCATCTCTGTGTGGCACAGCACAACTCACTTCCCACTTCAATTTCCAGCCTTCGAATGGGATTGCTAGAGACATTTAAACCAATTCCTACTGCTCTGAGAAAAAGGAAAACTGGCAAGATGGTTCTGCTCATTTTCCATTTAGACCTGAAATATTAATAGCTCACATACATGGCAGTGGATTGTTAATGAGAGCAAAGAACAGTATTTTGAATGGCCACCTACATATTTAACTCATATTCCAGACTACAGAGTCAGAACTTCTTTATGGTTGCTGCTCTTTTGTTATTAAAAATTAATTCCATTTTAGGCGAAGAGTGCAATGCCATTAGTATTATCTGTACACAGTGTACCTTTGGGCTTGGAAAAGCAGGGAGGGAGGAAAAGTTAACTTTCATGAGCACTTCCTCAATTTTTTTTCAGTAGATGCACTACAGCATGCACACAGTGACACCCTGGGTGTGCTCCTGTCCTTCTCGGAATACAAACATGGTTCTACTTGGCAAATATGTGCCAAATTCCCTCAGAAACATCACCCTAAAGAGAAGTCTTCCAAACCAGGTGCACCCATCTCTAAAAACCCACCAACCTTGCTTGATAGAGGCATGAACCTGGATTATCCATGCATTGTTAATTAGCATGTCATTTAGGGATCATGACTCTTCTCTTTTCCTGCCATCACTTATTAAGAAATGGTGTTTCCATCAGTCCACTAGCTCACAGCTTGGATACAAAAATTGTTTTACAGGTACTAAACCTCATGTAACAGAATGTTTGACATTGCCAATAGATGGGAGAAATACATTTCTCAGATGCACAATTTCACATACCCATTTAAATAGTCTTTTCTGAGAAAATGACAGTAGCTCTTATCACAACAGACATGATGCAAACCTTTGTGCTGGCGAACCAATTATGTGATGTAAACTCCCCATTCTGAAACACCAAACTGTTAGCTACAAGTGCAAAAGCAGTCCTCTCATGTTTGACATAGTCTAACTCTAGGTTTCTTTCTTAGAATTTAAAAAAAGTCAAGCCCCAAAACAATGAACAAACCTATTACAAGATGTCAGGGAGAGGAAATTCTGGTAGTACAGCTGGAAATTAAAGTTTCAAAGCCACATAGGCAGGAAAGAACAGAAATCAAGTCATAAAAGCTCAGTGTTTACACACAGGATCTCATATCCTGCTTTCATTCTCTACTTGACTCAGGACTAAAAGCACATCTCTAGTTTAATTTTATAAGATACTTTTTATTTGTGCTTTTATTTTAAATCTTTTTTTCTGAAATTCTACACAATGTGACACAAATTGCACACTGCAGAGAAAACTGTCTGTCTTGGTGAATGAATCCATTTTAATCTCAAGGGCTTTATTATCTGTTAAAATATATTTAAATATAAGCATTCAATTTTATATTGCTTGACTTTTATAAAGGGGCTGTTTTACTAAAGCAGGGTTTTGAAAAGATCATAATAAATACTTGTGACTTTGACATGTAAGATCTGAAAACATGAAGAAAGAATTACCTTAATTTTCAGAGTTATTCACATACATGAAAATATTTCCATAGGCCAGAGACCTCCTAATAGATTGTATTTGTTATGCTAATGCCTTCCTGATATATAATGTGAAACTGTATACACCTTAGAGACACACAAAAAGCCAAGCACCCAGCACTGTTGCATTTAAAACTGCTGAAGCATTTTAACAATTAATTGTATAATTCTGTTATTCCTCTCGAAGCATTATTACTTGACTGTTCACAGATTATTGAATACAATACATTCACATATTAGGGAACAAAAAGGATAATCTGGTAGACTACTGTTTCACTTTTGTCTTAGGCAGCTTCACTTCTGTGAAGCTATTAATAGAAACGTGGGCAATTCTTTTTTTTTTTTTTTACATACTGCAGCAAGAGTCATCTTCAGTGTAGCACTTGACCAAATTGCCAGCTCTAGACTTAAAAGGATTGAAAAACTGGACTTTATACATTCGGTTTTCCAGTGCTGTAGGCTCTTCATGCCTGATGTATGATAAAGAAAAACTAAGATTCTTATGAAAAAGTAAAGAATCAAATCATTGCAAGGCATTAAATTATGTTAAACATTCTGCATGAGACTTCAATCCATCAAATGGCCACTGAAAAATGAGGTAATTACCTACAATAATTTGCATGTTAAGAGCTAATACAATATTACAAAGTAAAGTCCAGTTGCACATTAATTGTGAAAGCAATGCATAATTTCCTGATTAATGTTTCATACCTAATATTCTTCCGTGCTGTGTCAGATGCTAAGTAACAATATGGCCAATCAATCTACAGAAAGCAAACTCAGGCAGGGACTGAGCTTGGTCTCCATAAATCCTAATGCAACAATTGCAGCTACAATCGACAATATTGTGAAATTGGTAAAAACAGCTGCTCAAATTGCGCTCAAATTATATTTCTAATAATTAAATTTCGCAGCAAAATCATCTGAGACACAATTGCTGATTGTGGAAGCAAACCTCAGCTTCCTCCAAAAGAGGGACAAGGGGCTGGAGGTGGGGAGGGAGCTGGGAGAGGGCAATGCACTGTCACCCACACGCAGCCCTGGGCTCCTGGGGGTCTGTCTGGCCAGCAAAGGCTAAGCACGTCAAAGAAATGATATGTTCAGTCTCTCTGGAGGAAGATTTCTACCCATGCTCCTCTGTTGAGGCAGGAGGGAGTATTCCTCCAGGACTGAAACTCACCTGTCCTGTCAGCCAGAGGCAGGGTGTCACAGTTTTGAAAGAGCATCAAGCAAAGAAGTGAAAAGATGACAAAAAATAAGGAAAACCAAAAAACCACCACTAATAAATACTGCCAAAATGAGGGCAGCATTAACTGTCAGCAGCAGAAAACAAGTGTGGTCTGGAATTTCTCTCTTCTATAAGAGACAATTCAATGGCCAGACTTTTGTTAGGCATTAAAATTTAAAAGAATATTTATGGGACCAAGAGGTCTTTAAAGTTTAACTGGCTTTTCTGGGAAAACCCTCTGAAAGACTTGACAGGCAAGTTACTGACTTGGTGTCATTCAAACAGAAGAATGTTTCCCAGAACTTGGGGTGTGTTTGGGTAAATTCTCAAAGTAGAGCTTTAAGACAGCAAATAGTCAGGCTCAATGAGTCAACAGGAAAAAACCAAAACTGTCAAAAACCAGAGCTACTGACATTATTGGAAGTACTGGCCACCTACAGAAAGAAGAGTCTTCAAATAAAGAATATTTTACTTTCTTTGGGTGCTGAGGAATTTGTTGGAGATTTTATGATCCAAAGGATCCAGTAAAAAGGAACTGGAAATTTTTTTAATGAGCTATGCCACCAATTTAACAATTTAAATGACCTTGAGCTAGGCATGTGAATGAAGTGTGTCACCTCTCTCATTTGTAAAAGATGTATTATTCTACCTATTTCACAGTGGTATTTGGAAACTTGATTAATTTACAAAAACTGCCTCCAGACTCTTGGAGGAAGGTGACTCTTAATTGATCTCCCCTAAAGCAGACAATTTTGATTAGAATAAAAATGGCACTAAAGCAACTGCAGATTTCCAAAGCCAGACTCCAGGGACACATTCAATGTGTCTGTTTTTTAATCCTTAACTAAACAATAAGTATTTGCTGGGGTGATAGGAATATGTTTTGTTTTAATTTTCATGCCTACACAAAAGCCATGTGGTCAGCTCTTCAGCTGTGAGAGCTGAGATTTCACACCACCCTTGTGAAAAGGCGCTTCAAAATGTAATCGACCTGACGGGTGTATTTCCAACCTTTCCTATAAAACAAAATCTGTCACCTACTGATGAAACTAAAAAAAAAGGAACAAAAAACCCCAAAACCCTAAAACGCGTTGTGCGGTTTAAAGATGTTCTGAGAAACTCAGTGGTAATTTTTTATATTCTTGTCCTGTCATCCTGTATCGCCTTCCAATCTCCGGTCGGATGTCTGCAGAACCCTACTGGGAATCTCAGGAGGCAGAAAAGCTGAACGCCTCACTGCAGCAGGCAGCACCAGCTCCAGTTTTACCAGCAGCTTTCTTATTTTCACCCTTTCTCAAACTCTGAAGGAACCTTCCTTTGCTGTTTTTTTTGGGTTTTTGTTTTTTTTTTTGAGGATTGCTCATTGAATTCACATTTCAGACCTGGCAGTTTGAATGAGTTTAACCACACTTCTGCTATTATTTCACTACAGGGTCAATCCAATGGGGTTTTTTGTGGCCATCCTGACAGTAAATGGTTTTTCAATTAAATTTTTAAACAGCAGCACTGTTTATTAACTACTGCAAACATTTGAACTTTGTACTTAGTTTCCAGATTTTATGGCAAATCCTATTTATGTCAGTGAAGGACCACAAAAAATAAATATCCTGAGGCATCAGAAGCAAGAGAAAATGAGAAGGATCACAGTTTATTTTACTCCTTGCTTGCATAAGAGGCAAAATGCTTTCATTTCCACTGTGAGCTACTTCTAACAGAAATTTAGAGATGTTAGTTTTCATTGTCCTGAGAAAATTCAGCTTTCACATCCAAGTTTGTATGACAAAATTACTTTGATAATTATGCAGCATTTTGTGGAAAGTTGTTGTAGAGAAATTCCTATCGGATACAAAAAAAACTACGTGTACTATGCCATACCTTAAACTTTAATGAGTCAGGAATTGATTGATGTAAACACATGCTTTCAATAGTCACAAAAGTAGCAAAAAAAATCCTAAGCACTTTTAAATACAATATGAAAACAGGAATTTCTAACCTAATAAAGTTTCAAGCATTTCCATCACACACATAATATTTTCAGAGCATGTGTCATTGGCTGTTAATTGTCATTCTGTTTTGATTGAGCATATACAATTTTTTCACCTTTCTCTTAATCTTTCTTTATTCACCATTAGCTAATATGCTTTGATTTAGTAACCCATATTGCCTGCTTTTAAGAGGTGTTCCAGAAAGAAAAAAATCCCATTTTGTAGATAATGTGTGTCACAGTGTATGATCTAAATAAACTTTTCCACATAGAACATCCTCACTTATCTTTTTAATTGCCAGTAATGTGGAAGTATATTCTATTTATCTTCAGAGGAAAGAGAATTCACTAAGCTGGTTCCCTCTGAAATTTATGGAGAAGGAGTTGTGAAATATACAACTAACTGAGAAAGTAAAGGGAAAATAAAGAACTCCAACTGACCGGCAACTATCTATAGAAATTATTATTCTATTGCTACAGGTACTCACACTGAAACTGTTCTTGTTTGTTGCCACTGCAATAGTTTCTCACAATTGTTGCAATAAATGAACATCTTCACAAAAAATATATATGGAAATGGAAATGATAACAGAACTAGAAAAATGAGTACTTAAATGTATTCAGAATCTGGTCGTATAAAGATGACACTTTGCAAGGAACGCTCAGTAGAGTAAGCAGTGATATTACTTAAAAAGTAAATAATTACTCATCAGTACTTATGTAGAGGATGGAACAGGTAGTTTGGAAACCAATACTAAGTACATTCCAAAGAAAATCTCTAATTTTCCCAACCAGCAGGTACTGCTATCACTGTAATTGTGCCTCACTATCTACCACACAGATAAAGTGCCAAGGTACTTTTCCTTTTTATCATCTCTCGAGTCATAGTCTTGTCTAGTCTCCAATTATTCAGCAGCCTACACAGAAATGGAGAGGCTAGAAGTAGCATTCACTTGCTAATTATCTTAACTGTAGGAGAAATTGGAATGCCTTTTTTCCTTTGGTATAACCACTATTACCTGGCTGAGCTCCAATAAATACCAAAACCCACTAGGGTATTTCAATGTTTTATTTAACTAGGAAATATATGTAACAGTCTTTATCCAAATACACATAGGCATATCTGTGTATATTCATAATGAAATCAACTTTCTAATGCCAGCCTAGGACAAACTCTAATGAGATAGTTAACCTTCCATTTTCAGGGGGAAAAAAAAAAAAAAAAGGTTACAAGATAGACTTCTAAACCCTCAGGATTTATAATTTAATTACAGAGTAAGAGTTGACAGTGATTAAATAGCTGGACTGAACTACAGGCTGGCTATGAGTCCTTTGCCACTGTGCCTCCTTTCACATATCCATTTCCTTTTCTTGCAACATCTTATCCCACCTCCTTGACCTGCGTGTGTTTCCCTCAGCCCCTCACCTCACAGAAACTCAGCCTAATGCAATAAGTCTGGTTCTGGTCCTTTCACTGAGGCCCAGAAGCAGATCTGGGAAGTTCAGGGGTGCTAGAAGAAGATGCACACATGGCAGCACTGTTACAGTGACCAGATTCCAGATACATACAAGAAAGCCTAAAGGGGAAAGGCCTACATGAACAAAACCCCGGACTATTCCTGAAACCTGGCTTTGCCTGGTAAGATAGTTACATAAAAAAGTGTCAAGCCCTATTTCCAGAGAAGGATTCTTCCCAGACAGGTGTCACCTTGCTCCCCGTGCTCTGTCACCTTCCTCAGCCTGGTCAGGAAAACATTGACTTCAACTCAAGCTCAATGTGCTGTAACAAGATGAAACTGTTTCAGGTAAGCAGCTGGGATGGGAAGCCCCCCTATTGCAGCAATGTGTGCCATGTTGTGCCAGAAATTAATCAAAGACAAGCTAAATAACCCTCTCATGCTTCTCAGAAACTAAAGACAGTCAGCTTCCTTCCCACCCAACAGACTCAGAACCACCAACTGCTGGATTAAAAGAGAACTGAATTTCTGTATTTTTTGCCTGTTATAACTATGATTTGCTTAAGGACCAAGCAGACCCTTAATTTCATTCAAAGCAAGTTATTTTTTGATTAAAAACCTTGTAATGGTTATAAGACTATGTACTTTCCTAAAATGGACCCGGTTTTTTGAGCATTCACTACCATTGTCAGAAGGAAGTACATCAAAATCTGTTTTGTCCATGACAAAACCCACATTTTTTGTTTAGATGTGAGAGAAACCCAGATGATGATGGAGAGTACAAGTGCTTAAACACAAGGGACTCTCTGCTATTGCAGTTCAGGTGCAGCCTGAATCATCTGCTGATGCTTTTATCTGCTGCTACAGAAACACTCGAAAGATGTACTTGACTCTGCATATAGCTTAACCATGAACTTATGGGAACAACATATGACACATTTTGTAGTAAAGTACAAGACAAGATTAAAAAAATTAATCTAGAATACATATTATTCTTCATTAAGCAACAATTTTAAATAAGCTTTGCAGATTTCCCTAGCACTACAGCTACTTTCTAACACTTTCCATCTGTATTGCTTGAAAACTAAATTTCATCAAAACAGACAGTACTAGAACCTGACAAACAAAACCAATCTCAATGTAAATATTGTTTTAATTGTGATGTTTATACTGGTTCTGACTTCTAAACGATTTTCAGTCTATTCCATTTTAAAGAAACAAACTCAAGTGTCAATGTCATTTCTGTACAACAGGAATTAATAGACTCCAAGCTTCTAGAAGGGATATTTTGGTAAAAGCACTGTTATGAAAAGAAAGGAGTAATAATGATAAAAGCATTTGACAGATTTTTTTCAGACTCTGGGTAAAAATCCTTCTGAGGTACAAAAAGCCTTTAAGGAACAGAAGACAACAAAAAAATAAGGATAAGCATAAGCCTGAACTGTAGGATCACATACATTCTTGCAGTTTTCTTCCCATCTCTTTCTTTCCCCTTATCCACCCTTTTCACTCTACACCACCTGATCATCATTACCCAGGAAAGAACCACCCAGCTGGGATATGTTTCAATGCCAGCTGATGTACAAGGTTTAAACGCTGCCTCCCCTCCACTCTGGCACTCAGGCTTGTCCTGGCTGGCATTTATTTTCAGGAGGTTTGCAAGAACAAATTCAAAATTACTTGGGAAGGCTTAAAAAAGGAAGAAGCAGAAATCATTCAGGCACTTACTTTGAAAACACTGTGATCAGCCCTAGCATTTACAGCAGAAGAGAGATTAAAACATGAATATTATGATTCCTGGATACTGCTCTGTCTTGCAGATTTACGCTCTGCTACAATCACTCTCACTTTATTTTGGTCTGATCCAATTTACATGAAAGCTGCAGGCAACATCCTGACAAATTCAGCAGCACAGCCTTGTCTCTGTAGATGAATATACGTGCACATAACACCTTATACTTCAGCCCTTTTTAAGCTGGGCTTGAAAAGTAAATGACACTATGTACTGAAGCAATGAAAATATATTTCTACATCTGTAATTTGACTGTTAAAAAACCTCCTGAAACCTTTGTCTATCTTCTTTACTTCTACTGTGCCTGAGAACAAATGTGTTCAGTTTCATATTGCTTTGGTTGCTCAGATCAAGCACTTGATCAGCACATTTTGAACCAGAGCATTGCTCTTTCTTCCAGCATACCATTTTCCAAAAAATTTAGACAGGCAGATAATTTAGACCAAAAAGTGACAAATTTCCTGGATATTGTCAATCCAAAACCACAGCAGCTGCAGAAAATTCTGGCAGGTAATGCTTGAGGTCTGAACTACTTACATGTTTAGAAAAATATCTTTAGTGTGATCCACCTGATTTATGGGCTCTTACCCAGGGCTTCCAAACTGTGATGAGCAGTCAGGTGTCTAAGCACAATGATGTGCACTTCAGTTACACCCACAAAACTGCAGACACAGTAACAAAAATCTTACTGGCACACCCTGATAACTGTGGCCCATTGTAGTGGCAAAAATGTATAAGTTAAATATGTATAGATCAAGAACCTTTCTCTTTCCTGATTCCATCCATTAAACAGATTTCATGGCTAGAATGAGCCATCTATTCTTCTGCAGATGTGAAAATCATTGGATCATTTATGTGGACTTGATTTGGATTTACAATAGTTACTAAAATGTCTCAAAATATCAAGGAAACAGCTCTATGCTTTTATCCATTATTCCTATTGATTTTCTCTTCCTTCATTTCCAGGAAAACCCTTAAAATCAGATTTTTCACAGTCTCTTGTGCTTTCCAAATCTCCACAATTGAAAAAAGATATTTATTCATGATAACATTAAAAAAATAATTGAGAGAGAAGGGGAGGGTAATAATTGAGAGAGACGGGGGTGTGCAGCAAAAACTGGGCTCACTTACACACTCCCATAGCAGCTCTAAAGAAACTTCAAATTATTTTCTCTGAGGATTTCGAAAATCACAAATACATGCAATAAGAGGGAGGAAAAAAACTAAACAAAACCAACCAAACAAATAACTCAAAAAAATTTGTGTATAGCTGACCAGAAAAATTTAGCACTGATAAAAGGTTTTTAATTGCCTTTATTAACTTTTCCTTATATTTAATGACCTTACTTCAAGTGATTTCATAGAAAACAAGATACCTTTAGTCATAAACAATATTTTAATGCATAGATATAAACCTTCCATTTTATTAAACAGTCTTCACTAGAACAAAACCCCAGCAAGTGCAATCCTGGTGTCACTTGATGTCACCATCTGAATTAATGCAATAAAATAGTACAAGTATTACATAGGAGAGGGACTTCAGATGTGCAAACCTGCCAGTCAAAACTCAACTGTCACATTTCATCCACTATCAGAGCTGACATAAAATACACAAATCTCTATAGGCACCAGGCAAAAACTCACATGTTCCAAACATTTTTTTTCTCTTTGTGAGAAAATGTTTCACTGCATAATTAAAGATAAACGCAGAGATTGAAAGCAACAGGCCAGGTGTTGGTCTCCTGTGCCAGGAATGCCACTCAAAGCCAAGAGTGCAGGGAAAGCTCTTAGAAGTTTGAGTGGGTGTCCCTAAAGCCACACAGCCATGTCCCTTACAGGTTCCAAAGCAGACAGGGACAGCACCAAGCCTGACATTACAACCTGCCTTGTGAGGAAATTCAGTGACACAGAAAAGTCTATTTGACAAGTACACAATGAGTTCTGCTGAGAAATGTGTAGCTGTGTGGGTGTGTCTGTGTGGTGTCTAGGTTTATTTCTCTCTTGAGGGGGATGCTTTTTTCTTTGTATTCTCAGAAAGATAAATAGATAGAGAGGGAATGAGTGTATACAGATGTAATTTCTCCCTTTCTAACCTCAATTTCTATGCAGCTACATTCCCCCAGTACTGAACGAGGTGTTTGTTGCTTCAGCTTGCCCTGAGCAGTACACCCAGCCTTGCTCTGGGGAGCAGACTCCAGTTGCTCCTCAGTTATCCTAATGTCACTTTCCACTATCATCACTGTAAAAAGAGGCCTTTAAGAAAGTTGAAATTGTGTTTATGTTCACTGTAAAATCTCTTTGGTTTGTTCACTGGTGAGCCTCGTGCCAGAGCCAGCTGACATCCTCTGGAACGAGGCTGAAGGCTGCTGCTGGTAAATGTTAAAACTGTGTGAAAATCTTCTTTGTAAATGTATTTCTGTGGTTATGGGATGAGAGATGGAACTGTACATTACTCCTTACGTGGATGGCACGCAATGGACAAAGAAAGAGTGAGGTTTGTCGCGAGATAAAGTTACAAAAATCAGGGTGGGTAAATGCTGCATTTTAGAAAAGTTTGTTTCCTAGGTAAAGCATGTAGTATAATGAGGAAAGATCTCCAGTTTTTGCATGCATGCATAAGTTCTAGGTGCAGTATTTATCATTTGCTAAATCACACTCATTTTTCTGCATTTTGCCAGCAGTTGCATCAATTGTCATTTAACTGCCCTAAATAATGTGTTCTCTTCCCTGCTGTATTAAACTATTTCTATCAAGGCTAATGATTTTCTGATTTCCACATGCCAGTGAGCCTGGCAGTAACAAATGATACCTCTCTTTTGCATGTTGCAAGTAGCTTAAATTATATTTTACATACCCATTTAAAGGATCATTAGTTAAGTTAATATTCTTGCTATTCAGGAGGATCAAGCATTTTAGTAAAGGATAGTCTCACTATACATCCTCTGCTAGAGCTGAGTACATTTTTAGCAGCCTTGGCTTGTTGAACTCACACTCCCTACATATGGATGGGCTGTAGAAACCCCAGATATTTATTGTGTCCTCAGCTATAGTGGCTTACTCTGAGGTTGCTGTTACCCCTCAACTGAGGAACTATGTATTTCAAAACAGAACTCCAAATTTTTCATTCTTTTAATTCTAAAATATTTTCTAAGAATAATAGTACAAAGTGTAGCCCTGGTTCCGGGCCTGATGTTTTGGTTCTCTGAAATTCATTCCCAGGGAAGCTTGGTAAACACGAGAAATGTTTTTGTAACTGTACTTATGTTATTTATGCCTTCTCACAGGAGGGACTTCTCGATGTCCCTCTGGTTTGACCAATGTGATTGGAAAGGTTTGCCTTTGCTTCACCAATCAAATTGGTCTGTGTAAAATAGTATATAAGAGAAACACATCCTGAAATAAAGTAGTCACTTTATACCCTCCTGCATCTCAGAGTCTGTGTCATTTGTGGTGTAAAACAGCAACATACAAAGCAACAGTGTACAAAAACTTGTGTCAGACTAGGACACCAGAGCATTTCTGAAGGCAAACATCAGTCACAAAGGGACACATTTATAGGCAAGGGATTCCAAAGTCAAAATTGTGCCCCATGTTCATTGGTGCATTCCCCTAAATTGTGTCCCTAGTGACTTTGAGGATGTCCATAATCCCAGGCAGAGTAACACAGCAGGCAGCAATCTGCCAGTGCCACAGTAACAGCACTCACTGATGTAAGCATTGACAAAATAAGCATTCTAAAATTGGGATCTATTTATTTCCATGGGACATGGAATTACCTCTCATCTGAAATGAATAGCTTCCAAAACACTTGGTGACAATGAAATATAAGGAGGGCATTTTGGAGGCTTACACAAAGCAAATACAGCAAAATAAATTTTATCACTCCTCTAAAGTGAAAAGAATTTCATTATAGTTCAGGAAAAATATTTTATTTAGCATTAAAATCTCCTTTAATCCTCTTTATATGTGTAATTTATGCAAACATTTTAAAAAGGAAATAAAAAAGACTTCCAGATTTGATAAAAATGTTTCTTGTTTAAATTTTGAAAATTCAAATTTTCAATTTTCATAACAGCTTAAAATCTAAATTGCTTTGCTCAATAAATAGACTATTTGTTCCTCTTTCCCACCACCTGTACACCCCCACCTGTCGTAAAAGAAAAAAAAGGGAAAAGGCTGGCTGGCAGGGGCTGAGTTAAGGTACAGAGAGAAATGGTGTAAGCAAATGTTTTCTAAATTCAAATGCAGGAAGATTTTCCCTTCCTTGTGGCAGCATCAACATAGGAGCAAAAGGTTTTGCAGTGTAGTCTGTGATTCTCAGAAGACACTTTGCCAGTTTTGGGGTCTAATTATCAGGTTGTTATTTGTCAACAACTATCTTGTGTCTCAATGTACACGTAGATCCTATATATTTTTAAGTTAAAAAAAAAATAATAACCCAAAACCTGAAGAACAAACTTTGAGAGATAACAGGGCTAAAAGAGACCAAGCTGCTGTGTGAGCCACCACTCAGCTGAAAAAGGAGCTGATGTAGCTTCTCATGGCCACCAGTTTTATATGATTTTGACTATTTATAGCTTGGGCAAAAAGAAAACATTTGTGCTGAACTTTTCAGCAGTTCATGCCACCAGTTTTCTTTTTCTGTCACACTTACAGTGGTCATTTTTTTATCACTTCCACAGTAGGTCAGGTAAGTGGGCAGGATTGTGTAGCCCATACTCTGCCAAGTACTACAACACTGCTTCCAGAAATATATTTCCAGAGATTTTAGTGCTGTGCTTCCCCAGCATCTTTATTCCCAGCTGTGCTGCTGCAGGCACAGGGCAGGGCCCAGCAGCGTGCACAGGGAGAGACCCTGTGAAACACTCCCTGAAAACAGCAGAACACAGGGCAGATTCCAGCTGTTCTCCAAAGTAGGGGGCAAGAAATGCAGTGGTTGGTGAACCATCCACAATTTTGCCATTTATCAATTTTGCAGTTCCACTGCAGTGATGCTGTCTGGTACACTTTCACCAATTAGCATCTGATTCAAGTTTATTATAAAAATATAAGCCTGGGTCACCAATAACCTGTGATGAAATTTTAATATCTATGTATTTTTTCAAGTTACAAAGCACTTAACTAAAATGAAAAATCAAAATTCTGGTCAACTGAAAAAAGGATTGATACCACCCAAATATATCTTCTTAGTAAACACATAACCAAGAATGTCAGCTGAATCTCCCTCCCACTCATAAGATTGATTTCCTTGGTGAGTGCACACAATAGCTAAAGCAGTCTCTTAAATATTTACCCACCATTAAGTGACCTTAATCTATTATGGCCATTGAACAATTGCTGATTTATGACAAGAAGCAGCATCCTGGCCATACTCTCTGTGCAAGGTTTGACAGCATCTCTAAAATACCTCTTGCTGACAACTTATCTCCCTTGCCTCACACTCCCCTCTCCCCATTTCTTACAGAAAATATTTAACTATTGTAACCATGTGTAAACTTGTAGTTGGACCTGAACAACCTACAGCCCCTAAATATGAAGGCAAGAGCACTAATTGATGTGGTTAATCTCTGAAGGACTTGATCAGGGCAGAGGAGAGAACCTCTCCATTTGCCTCTGGCAAATGTTTTCTAAATAGCCACGGTTTAACCTGTGCAGCCACTGGCTCTCTCCTCCCTGCTGGGATGCAGAGCAGAACTGGGAAAAGAGGAAACCTCTGGGCTGAGGTGAGTTTGAGCCTGACAAGAGCCTCCCATCCCAGTAGGGCTCTGGCTGCCAGGACAAGGCTCTTCACCAGCCTGAGCACCACGGGTAAGAGAACAAAACCTCAAACCAGACACGTGTAACTCTGATCACAGAAACACCAGAACTGACTCAAAAAGACTCTAATTAGAGTGTCTTATAGCTTCCATTTCTGGCACAGATGATGTTTTACTTCTCCCAGCACAGACTCAAAAGCAGTAAAACACAGGACTTAGAAACCTCACTGCTGCCATTACTGCACTGCAGGGTTTTTCCCACAGAATGGTTATATTCCTCACATTTTCAAATATTCAGGAAAATAACAAATTAATTCATTTAATATTATCAAATAAATCCCATTACTCTGCACTGCTTTGAAGTATTTCTGAATTTAAAATGCAAATTAAATCTGAAGATTTCTTTTCAGTTTATTCACAAAAAGATACAGCTAGTCTACAAGAAAGTCAAGTTAGCATGCCTATCTTCCAGTATTACTCTTTAAGTCTTGAATTAAATGTTTGAAATTAGGAAAACATTGGTTCCCTCAGGTATAAGCCACCAGCTTTTCTTGTCTGTCAAGTAGCCACAGTAAAAGGAAAGCCTTGTTAAATCATTATGCTGTAAGCATAGTATGTGTTCTCACTACCAATTTCTTAGCACTGTAGCTCTTATAAAGAGATAATAAACACAAGATGTATTCTAGGAACCACCAAGGAACAACTGCATCCTTGTGTGACTCTTAGGGGGTCTTTTTAATTGAAATGAACTTAAATTTTCATATGCATTATCAGACCTTTCATTCTTTATACACCTTGTTTAAAACATAAATTAATTCAGGTTTTCCACTACTCCCACTACTGGTATAGTGTTGGTAATAGTGTTGTAAACACAATATTGCTATTTTAACTGTGCCATAGGTACTCCCATAGGTATGAATAAGACTGTGGCTCAAATGCTAGTAAGGATTTAAAAATCGAAGTTCTTGAAAAGGATAGAAACATTCCCACAGTCTCACTGTCAGCACTTCCCTCTTTGGTACCCTTGGTTCGGAGGTTTACCAAGAAAGTTGCTGCTGGCCTTGCCTGTTCCTGCCTGTGACACCCTGACACAGAACATTTTCATACCTCATGGCTATGTTTAACAATTCAGGTTGGCTCTAATGATGAGCCAGTGCACGTTGCTGCACTTTTATGAGGGGCCCTTGGTCCCCCTGCTCCCTCCAAGATCACAGGGCTGATTTGATGAACCATGCAAGGCTTTTTACAATTGAGGTAATGGGATGTTTCCTGCCTGACCATGCAGGAGCCACTGTTGCCATCACATCCACACGCCTGAGCTGGGCTGGAGTGCCCTTTGCAGGGGCAGCCCCAGTGAGGATGCCTTGCTCACCTCCACTCACACACTCAGAACACATTTCTTTGCTGGATTCCCTATTCAGCTCCCTGCTCACCTCCACTCACACACTCAGAACACATTTCTTTGCTGGATTCCCTATTCAGCTCCCTGCTCACCTCCACTCACACACTCAGACCATGTTTCCTTACTGGCTCAGGCCCAGGTTGCCCATAACAGAGTCTCAGATCCTTAAAATAATTTAATCATGGTGCAACAACAAAATAACAGCTCAAGCTGGTGCCTCTGAGGAGGGACCCAGAACAAAGGATCCCTGAGCTTTTATATCCTCCCAGTCTAAGCATGGCATAGCCTGTGGGTCCTTGTCTCCTACAGTGTCTCCAGGTGTCCCTCACCTGCACGGGACACAGGTCCCTGAGCCCTTTGTTGTGCAAAGGTCAGCAGGTCACAGCTTCTTGTCTGGGGCTTTTGCCACCCAGAGCTAAATCTGAAGCTCCCACTGCAGCCTCACCCAGAGCTGCCTGCACTGAACAAAATCCCCAGAGTTTAATTTGCTAATTCAGATAATTAGGCCCATCCCCAGAAGTGCTCAAGGCCAGGCTGGATGAGGTTCTGAGCAACCTGATCTAGTAGATGGCCCATGCCCATGGCTGGAATGCTGGAGCTAGCTGATCTTTAAAGTCCTTTACAACCCAAACCATTCTATGACTGTGTGGTTCTACTTCCCATGTCCAGGAAGGTCTGCCATTTTTATTCTAGCAAGTTAACCAGTCCTTCAGTCAACTATGCAAGCTCTCAACATTTCAGCTTCCAGCTTCAAAAACTTGGGCAGTAGCTCCCCAGAGTCCTATCACTGAAAAGCGCCTTTGCCTTCCTCAATTTAATTAGGTCAAAACAGTAATTCTTTCAGTACTTGTTTTAATCAAGGACAAATCAGGTACCAACAAGATATTCTGGTCAGAGGTTGTTGTCACTGATTATTTTGAATTTAAATTAATACAAAATGTATTATGGACACTTGGCACTTGAAAAACCATTAGCATTTTCTAAAATGTTCTTAGGTGGTGTATAGTGTTTACCTCCAAATGGAGGAAGTAGAATGAAAGATGATTTTTATTTTGCTTTTGGCCTCAGAAATGAACAAAGCTAGTGCACAGAAATGGTAATAACGAGTTATCATAACCTGAGGGAATCTATTAAATTTCAATTAAGAGTATAAACTTCAGGCTATAAAACTGAAAGGGACAAACATCCCTTCAGACCAGAATGAAAGGCATCTTCAAAAATCAGATCCTAAAGGACTAGATAGATTAAATCCTTGCATAAGCTTAAAAATCCCAATTCACAACCAGCAGAAAATAGAGCTAGTCTAATTTATTCATGGTGTATTTTATTGTATTCAACAGAGTAGAACATTATTTTTCTATGTTGAGTTATAACCTCCTACTCATAGAGGTAGCTTTTGATTTCAGTTCCATTGCCTTGGGCGGACACGGCTGAGGACCCACAAGGCTGTGTCAGATGCTGATTGATTCATTTGAAACTGGGAGATAATAGAAACTACTCAAATTGACTGCAAGAAAAAGAAATTGGGACATTAGGCAAATTACAAAGCAGCTTTGTAATCTTAATTTTAAGAATTACTCTAACATGAGAAACACAAGGATTTTAATTCAAAATTTTCACATAAGCTTACTAGCGTCCATTACAATTTATCTGTTGGATTACATTCTCTAAATTTCAGGGAGATTAGACACTATATGAAGCCTATAAAACTGAAAGTTAGAAAGGCATGTTCTGGACATTAATTTATCATTTATTCATTCAAGATCAATTTCTTTGATGATCAGCATAGGTTTCCCAAACAGCAGAGGGACCTCATTTCACACACTGTGTTCTTAGTCTCTTTAGTAAGATCTCACTGGTTTAAGCCCTCGAAGTTTAAGTAATGCCATTAGGGGAACAGAAGAGGAGCAGGAGCAGCAGCACAGCCTTGTCATGGCCACGCACATGAAGCGACAACAACCACTGGGCCCATCTGTGGCACACAGCCCAGGTGAGTGTCCAAGGGTGCTTGCAGCAAACTCTGTCTGGCAAATGTACAAACAACAGAAACACACCTCCACCTTTCAATATGGAGACTAAGGGAAGGGATAATTTCCCAGCTGTGTCCTATTCCTGCTCCTTAACCTCCAGCTCTCTCATTGTACCATCAGGCATGTCAGAGATTTGTGCTTATGAGAATTCTCCCCAGGGAGCAGCAGGAAAGGACAATAAATTGGATAGTTTGGCACAAAGACTTCCTGCCTTTCAAGAGGAGTTATCTGTGAGATGGAGATCATTCTCATGGATTTTTAATATCAGGTTTGGTAGCACTACACAACACACGTGCAAAGAAACTTAACTAAAACATCACTACTATCAACAAATAAAGTCTGAAATACTGACAAGGCACAATCATTGTTTTCTTGAATTCTATTAAATTGTAGATTTCTGCTCTGAAGACTTTGTTTAACTTGACAGATAATGCATACACCACTATGAAAGGTGAACAGACACAAGATAAAATGCACATTGTCTTTTATGACAGTTTATTACCTAGGAGTCCATTATTTGGAGAACAAATTTAAAATAAAAACTTACATTTTTAACTGGAATAAATACTCATAGAGAAAGCATAAAAATTACTTATAAACTGAAGCTGCTGACACCATTATTCATACTTGTCTTACAGCTGAAAAGTAATGTGAATATTGAACATGTGCCATGCAGATACTCAAAAATAATACTACTCACTGCAGATTGCCAAATTTGTCATATCCTGAGCCCCCTGTGATGCTTGAAGAGTAGAATGTGTAGAATGATAATAAAGCATTAAGGGAGACAAGGAGATTGCTCTTCATACCCAAATGTTCATTTATTTTGGCTTTCCTATTAATAAGGGGTGATGTACCCGGGCTCTTTCTCTGTGCTGTGATCGAGGGCAGTTCAGACACCAAGCACACGGAACCTTCAGATTCCTTGGCTTTCCCTGGGGAGAGTTTTGCAGTCTTGAGCCAAGCAAAATCAGTGTGTTAATTCTTGCTAAGCCATTCTCACTCATGAATGATTACCATAGAGCAGTTTGGGTTGGATGGGACCTTAAACCCTCTCTCTCCAATCCCAAGGCAGGGACACCTTCCACTAGTGCAGGATAACCCCATCCAACCTGGCCATGGTCCCTCCCAGGGATGGGGCATCCACAGCTTCCCTGGGCAACCTGTGCCACAGCCTCACCCCTCTCACACAGAAAAATATCTTCCTTTTATCTACCCCAATTTGAACGTCTTGGCCCATAAAGTCTCTGTGTGATGTTGCAGTCCCCTGAGCCACCTGGGCCTGGGTGAATGGACGTGCTTGCATCACATTTCCAGATCCTGACTGATTGTTAAATCAGAAACCCTGCTGCAGACTTTGCCTATAGGGCACACATAACTCCATGGTCTTCCTTTCCTGAGAACAATTCTGTACTGATAAGATAGTTTAAGATACTTTTCTTTAAGGTTTTGTGGGTTTTATTTTAAATTTAGATGCCCAAGTCCTTTTAAACTTTGTGTATGTGTTTCAAGGCTTTGCACTATCAGCAGTGTCCTACTTTGTTCTTTTATAGCAATTGTCAATTTACAGCAACCTCCTTTCTCCCCTTTGCTCTGCAATTGAGGTACCACTATTAGTTGTTTTTTTTTCTGCCAGCTAATACAACTGCTCTAATGTAGGCAATTCTGTTTACATTTATTATCTGCTCTATGACTCTTTTTCTTCACTGCCATAGAAAGAGCACTTGGACATTTCCATGAGAAAAAAAAAAAATGCAGGTGAATTGATCTAAAGACTTTCCAGAGATTTGTCACTATTTTTTACACATTTACAATACTTTTATGTGTAATACAACATATAGTTAACATACATTAAGCCAACACCTAATTCGGATACATTACTTTGTTACACTGTGCTTTAACACAAATATTTAAAAATGCCTTCTAAACTCATTATAAGTAATTCTTAAACTTTGTTTACATCCCATTGGTGTCTGCATATCCTATGGTTTTAAACACAGCACTGTACCTATGGCCTGACAACTTGCAAAGTAAAGTGCAGGGTCCTTTTGCAGAGGGAAAAGCACACTCCAGATGCTTAAATGAGCAGTACAAATACTCTGTCCTGCTGCCCCTTGCTCAGGAGCTACAGCTTGAGGGCCAAAATTAAACAGCCAGGAAAGCTAATTCTGAAAAAATTACTTTCCTGGAGCCATAGCCCCATAACTCATACGGGAAACTGTTTCTAGCTATGGTAGACTTTGAATTTGTATAAATGCACCTCCAGCCTGTGAGCTGAGAAACAACAGAACAAGCCGTGGTTTTTAGCTCCTTGTGCCAATTATACTGACACATATACCCTTATCCTAGGACAGGATGAAAAATAAGAACTAGGCACCAAAAACAGGCCAAGTATTGAGTTTGAATGGTGCTCTGCAATTCACAGCCTTGGTCTTATAAATGGTTTCATGGAATCTTTTTAGTCATTACAATCATACTTCACAATTTTAACCCTCCTAAAATGTGTTGTAAGGGCATGATTTTTCCATTCATGTTGCTGTAAAAACCCCACCATTTGATTATTAAAAAAACTTAGGAATTTCTGAGTTAATGACAGAATGTCCTAATTTTCATGTCATTTTAAGATACTCATACAATTGTACATTAACATTAGAAAAAAGGAAAACAAAAGTCATGATTGAAGGAGACAACAGTAAGTAGTGATTTAATTTACCTTTCTGAAGAGCTTATTCCATACTCAGAGATTAGTGAGGATTCACTGCTTCCATACACACAAACTTTCTTCCTGCTGGGGAATTTTCCAATGTACCAGAAATAAAACACCTGTTAGTGATGATCTTATTCTCAAAATTTGGGTGATCTCTAAATCCTCCTTTTGCTTGCTCTGTATAATTAGGGAATGGAGAGGCAGGAGGTAGACTTAAAACAACTTAAAACAAAGTGGTAGAGCTGCAGGCAATTTCCTTAAGGCCACCCAGTACAAATAGGGAAATGTTAAACAGGTAGGATGCAAAACTAATGAAAATTCTGTAAGGACGACTCTGAAATATAACAATATACATTTATCTTGGGGAAGGATGAATCAGGGCTTGGAAAGTCTGCATGCAGAAATGAGAAGCAGCAAAGGTCCCTGAGCATTAAACAACAGCTTATTTATGTCCTGGTCTCTCACACAATGCATTGAGTTGAAACATCTTGAGAATTTTGATAGCAGCAACTGAACCTGAGTAAGGGCTGGTGATGCTGTGCTGGGCAAGATGGAGCCAGCAGTGAGGATTGCCAGGCCCATGTTTCTGTTAGCTCAGGGAATCTCCAGACTGAGTTTCATTCATTTCACAACAGAGATATGTCTGTACAATGCATTGGCTATTTCTGATGAAATCTTTATTCTGAATATATGAATATATCTACAGAAATTATGGACAGAAATCAGAATATAAAGTGCCCAAGTGATGGACATAATTACACAAAAAATATGTATTATTAAAAAAACCCTAAACAATTCCCTTTATGGACTTGAACCATAGTACTTAAAGAACTTCAGCACAGAAATGCTACTTTCCATATACCTCATCCAAATGGTAGCTGTGTTATGCAGAAACCCTCTGCACAGCTACTAGACATTCAGATTCTCCTGTCTGTCAAATGGCTACTCCTTGAGTCAACTTCCTTACTTCAAATATTACTTTTTTTCATCTCCAAACTTGAGCTGCACAGCTAACTGCTAAGTAGAACTAAAATACAAATAATAATGAGGGGTACACAAATTCCAAAGTTCACTTCTTGCGTGGCAAAGGGCAGAGTGCTGGATTAAATCTGACAAATCCCATCCTTAATCCCATTTGTCTCTAACCCAATCATTATTCTTCCAATATTGAAAGAGACAGCATCTTGAATGACATGCTTATCAGAGAGATTATGTAGTGTCTGTGAACCTTTCTGCTGAAGGGTAAAGGTCACCATGGGCAATTATTTGCATAATACATGAGGAAATTAAAAATTAGAGCACCTTCAATCGCTTTCAAAACCTCAATTTTTTGCTGCCATTCATGACTTAAATGTTTAAACCTCCAGCATAAATGGTCATAAGCATTAATCACTGTGCAATTAACACCTGTTCTTCAGGTGTTCATTCATACCTACTGTCAATTAGAAATGCTGTGGTAGTAGTAAGCAACAGTGTTGTCAATTACAATCTTTGTAGGTTTTACAACAAAATGGAGCTGAAGATTTTAATTAACATGGAGATTCCTAAAAAATTGGAAGGGGATCTCTCTCATTTCTCTTATACCTATTAATATCTGTCCACCTGGCAAAAGCTCCAAGGAAACACACTGCAAAGCTGAAAATCTGGAAAACCAAACAGTCCTGAGCTCTGACAGCCTAAAAAAACTATGAAAAAAATTAAATATGTTCAACATAACATATAGAAGAAGTTTCAAGCACAATTATATGGCAAGATTTTCAACCCAAACCTGACTAAAATAGAAGACTGCATGTAAATGTGTATAAAATTGGTAAATGAAAGCCCTGGTGCATATGCAGAGACACTCTAAACCACAGTCTGGGCAATTCATAGCTGTAAATTATCAGGCTGTTGTGCTTAGTGAGAGCTGGTGCAGGGAGCAGGGAAAGGGATGGCAGCACACTAAGACTTTGACCCTCCTTTTCTGGTTCCTTCCTGGACAATTCTGATGATGAATATCGGATTTTAGCTCCATTAGTTGCACATGAGGGCAATCTGCCTATTCATTTTGCACTGTAGCCTCCATTTTGCCATATTATTCTATTTTCTGAAGTCACTGCACATTTGATGGTAGTGCCACAGCAAACAGGCATTGACACGTGATTTCCTAGCTACAACACTTACACTGGAGCTCTCAGAGTTGTTGCCAATGCCAAGACTTGTTGGACCATAAGCTCCTGTGGTCACCACTGTCCATCTGCACCACAGGCATGAGGCAGGGAGGGTCACAGCACCTGCTGGGGAACGACAGAGGATGTGTGTGCAAACCAGCAGTGGTAAAACCAGGGGGGACCCCAAGTTGCTCATTAGCAGCACCAGAGGCAGGAGCAGGGATAAAACCAGAGGAATAATGTATTTCATAGCACCAGCATGAACAGCAGATATCATTTGTGTTCCTCCATTTCAGAATGCCTCTTAAAATGCTTTCACGTAAAGGCGAGAAAATTATTTTCTCACCACCTTTCCACAGTCTTGTCCTGACTGCTCCAAGTGTAACAAAATCCCTGCAGGGGTTGCCTTTCCCCCTTCCCGGCCCAGCACAAGCAGAACCTTCTACCTTCCTGCAGCTGTTCGGATATTTTTGTAACAGGAGAGCCTAGAAATGGTACAAGGGACGACAGCAGGACTGCGGGGGCAGGCAAAGGACCAAGTCAGCTTCTCTTCTGCCTGCTCGTGCTAAACAAACGTGGCAAGTGGCTGCAGCCCGTGGACAGGGGAGCTGATGGGGTGTGTTTCCTAGAGCTGAGTGCTGAATGTCTGTCCACACCTGTGGCAGCCACAGGCAATGATGGTTCTCACATAATTACACCAGGGCCCCTTATTCTGTAATAATCAAGTGAGACATGAAGCAAGCAGTGCCATGAGCAAAACAACAAAATAAAAACTGCTTTGTTGCCCATGAGCAATGGCTTGGCTTGCTTGAGTGCACACTGCACAAACTTATTCGAACAGACCTTGACCATTTGATTATTCCAGATTTTTTCTGTGTAACATTTTAAACTCCCTGGGCCATGCTAGGACAAACTGTGAGACTGTTTTGCTGTCCAGGTCCCATGGAAACGTAAGATGGTGTTGCCTATAGAAATAGCCAGTTAAAAGGTTTGGGTAATTTTTCTTTTTTAATTAGAAGAAAAAACTTAGCATGACACAGTAGACAGTATCATCCTGGGTTTCTTTTGAGAGTGTAGCAAGAACTATAGCAATGATAAAAAGGCAGGAGGGCTTTATTCTTGTCACTGGGAACAAAAATAAAACCAACAAAAAATATAAATTAAAAGGTACAGAAACTACAAGGCCTGTGACATTAATACTGGAGTTGCTCATTGTGACCCAAGTGCAGGCAACAGCATGAAGGGACCTTTACATACCCCAAAACATAAAAGTATAACATGCACTGAGGTTTTTCTAATGTAGGATAGCTTGAGGTAAGAAACTTTTGATCTGAGATCTACAGATCTTCCTGGTCAGGCTAATTCTCCAGATTTTTCTCCTGTTCACCAATTTGCTACAGACCAAATGGTGAGATGATTATTCACATTTTGAAATCATACAGATATTTCCAAAAAATGGAAATTCAAAATAACTGCAAATTCACAGTATTGCAAATTATGAATTTGGAGTCATTTCGAGAAGCAGTTTCCAAGCATCTCAAAATCACTCTGAATTCTAATCATGTAGCCACATCTGTCACATGTAAATGAAATATAGTCACTCTTAATTCTATTGTCTGTGTCTCATGGAAATGTTCAGTTGTGCCACCTCTCTCTTCGGTGCTGCACCTGATACATTTTTCTGATATGACAGTGCACCACTGAAAATTGCTCTGAGAATTGTTTTGTCAAACAGTTTGTCAATCATAATGATGTTTTTTTCCCTCCAAAGCTGAGGAAGATTTCAAAGTATACTTGGCATGTTTAGAAATTAAACTACATGTGCTGAATGTCATAATTGTAGGACACACATGAAAATAATTTTAGCAGTATCCACTTCAGCAATAATTATTTACCAGATATGTCTGATGCGGAAAGAAATTAACTTGTACAAAAAATTAATGGAAAGCTCCATAGAGTGCAAATCTTTTCTGAAGCAGAACTTAAATTTCCTTTTTTTTTTTTTCTGTTGCATTAATCAGTTCTTCCCTTGTGTCTCTGTCCATGTTTTCTCACTGCATACACGATTTTGTAGAAGTTCAGAATAAGTATTTCTGTAATTCTATTCACCATTCCACTGCAGCTATTGAACAAGAGGCTGTTGCCATTCTCACCCCCTGACAGGTGCTGCCCTGCAGCTGCACTGCACTCCTTACACCTTCACTCTGCTAACTCTCAAGCTTCAGGTGTCATTTTGTCAGGCTCTTTTGTTTGCTTTTATTTTAAAAACTGACCATAATAAATATACAGAAAATTACATAAACAAACAGATTCAGGAAAACGTTATTCTCTTACAGAGGGGGAGAAAAATATTTTTTTATTTGACTGCTTGTCTTAGTAAGAGCATTTTCAAAGCCCCCTTAACACCAAACAATCTGGCCTCTTCTTTCTCTGCTATCTCTATTTATTGATTTGCCCTAAAGCTTGGCACTAAATATTAGGTACTGATACTGGATTTTTTACAGTCTTTCTTATTACTTTCTGACTTTCTCATTAATACACAGATAAGTTGAGATGAGAAATAGTCCTTTGTTGAGCTCCTCAGTAAGTTTAAAGGTGCTATTGGCAGTACAGACAGACAGTGCAGGAACTGATGTCTAAAGGTGCTTTTCTCACAGCATTTCCTCCCTGACATAGTCAAGATTGACAGTGGAGAGAATTCACTTTGCTTACAAAATTGATTAGTTTGGAAACAATCACTTGTGTAATTAAGATAGGTCAGGCCAAGTTTCTTTATAAATAATTCATCAGGAAGCTACTCTATAAAAACCTAGAGAAATGTCACTCCAGGTGCACTCTTTTAAACTATTTCTGTATAAATCAATTAAGGTGTTTTATTTTGACACCCGGTGTCAGTATTTACAAAACTTGGATAGACAAGTCCATCCCTGCAGCATGCATTTGCAAATAACTTTACTCATTAATGTTTAATTAAGACAGAGGAAAACTGTCCTTGATATTTTGCTGCAATTAGTGCTCTCTATACCCCACTGACTTTCCATGATGAATTACTTTTCAAATGCAAAGTGAAGTGATTAAATAAAGCTGAAGATTCTCCAGCCACTGCACATTGCCCACCCTACACTTTTAAGCAGATACAAATTGTATTGCTCAGCTGCAGCTGGTAACTATTTGGTAAAGCAGTTATAAAGCACCACACTAAACATCTAAATGGAAAAAAAAAAAAAATTTCACATTCTTTCCAAACCTAAACCACAGTTTTAAAGGCCTAAAAATCTGCTAGATATGGAAAAAAATAAATGTCCAAATTCAGATCATATCCTGAAGGTCTCAGCTATTTTCTTTTATTTCATTTCATTTTATTTTATATTTAAATCAATAATCTGTCACTTTTGTGCAATGGTAAACTCAGGGACAATATTCTTATTTTCCTGGTATAACCACCATTAAATATGCTTCCGGTCTTTGAAAAACTGCGTTTTAGTTCCACTAAACTTTTTGTCATCAGAAATATTTTTCAGACTGAAATAAGATTAAATGCCAATGAAACATTTCAACAATGAGTTGTGCAATATTTTGCTCCAGATGCCCTGAAATACAGGCTTTTGAAAAAAAAAAAAAAACCTTGCCCTGACGGGAGCCCCTGACAAGATACTGAAGTCCTAGGGCAGAAAAAAAATACAGCGGCTAAAACCTTTTCCTTATGCACAGAACCTTGAACCAACTTCCAAAACATTCCAGTTTTAACAGAAAAAATAATAAAATCTCTCCTTTTTTCCTCTCTCTAATTAAAATATAATAGTTTCTCTCATGACATTTTAACTTTTCCTTTTCCAGACCTAGAGAAAACTTAGAAATCTGGAGAAAAAATCACACACAAAACTGGGGACAGAAACAGCTGGAGGGAGGGAGGGACCTCTGCCTAAGGCCCAAGAAAAGGAAAAGGACAGTGATAAAGGGATACAAGGGATTATTTCAGAAGCTGGACGTACACTTTGACAGTGCCTTGGGATCAAAGTTCTTTCAGCAGAATGAACACCTAAACAAGGTCTTAGCTTGGAAGGTTTCCATGTAAGAGGATGGATTGCTCCACATGAGAGGCCCTGGTGCCTTCCACGATGTATTGGGAGTTATTCTTGGTAACCTCACTGGCTGCAGAAGAAAATGTATGCACTGTGTGGATTACACTGTGATGTAAATACACACAAGCAAAATTCAAATATGGTGCTGATAAAGCTTAACTGTGTCAGCAAAGCTGCTTAGTCAAGGCTGTTCTGTCACTTATTTTTTGCCAGACTATACTGGGAATAAAGTATAGAAACAGTGATGGTTTCATGTCCCAACAATTTTAAGCAGTGCCATAGGAACCACAGAGGGTAAGGATAGTTCCTCACATGGATTCAGGGGTCTGCCTTTGTTTATTAAGGCTGTGAACCAGCCCCTCTGATCTGTGCCACAAACAAACCCACTGAACTCATCCCAAGGCCACCAGGGCCCCTTTGTAGATTCCCAGCCTCTGTGGGACAGGCTGCCACTGTCACACAAAAAGTGACCTGTCTGCATTGTCCACAGTACTGCTGAAATACAAGTGTTGCCTCCTGCAATAGGATAGAAAGGATGTAATATTTAGGTTGGGAACTATGGATTTAAAGAGACCTGATTTAAAGACCTGCATAAATTCTTTCCTCTAGGATTTATTTGTGTGGTGAGAGCTTGCCTCGGGCAGGGAAGGTCAGAAGCAAACCTTTGATCTGTTTGGACTATATCTGTATCCTGTCATAGGCTTAATTTGATGTAGGGACTGTCTCAGGCTTAGGGCCCCTTTACAATGCTGACTTAACAGGAATAAGCCAAATTCCTCCACAGCCCACGTACAGGCACCCTCCCACATTTGCCTCTCCCAAAAAAACATGCAGGCTATGTCTGTATGTAGCTGAAGCAGTAGAACAAGGACAGGTCAGACTGATGGAAATTAAAAAATAATAAATAAATTTAAAAAGTTGCCAACAATTGTTGGAGGTCCATTAGAAAACTAATTAACAGGAGAAAGAACCAGAGTTATGAATAGTGATCTTGTCCAGTGTTTACAAGGAACAGATGATCCTATTTTGCACTTGAGCAGGATGCTTTTCCCCAAATGCCCTCCTCAACCATGAGTGTACTACTAAAATGAAATCTGACTGAAGGCCTTTAGTCTGAAATGAATGTACCTTGCATTGCAGAACTCGGGACAGCTCTTACATAACACACCAAAATATGTGCTTAGATTTTCTTATGCTCTTAAATAGCTTTTTTTTTTTTTTTTTTTTTTTTTTTTTTTTTTTTTTTTTTTTTTTTTTTTTTCCCTGAGTGCACATTATAGCATAAAGAAATGGTTTGGCAGTACTTATTTGCAGGAGGGATGTCAGATGAATAAAACCCCTTATGTTTGTCTTTGTTCCCAAAGCAGCAACATGATTTAATACCACAGAGAGTCAGCAAATGAGTTTCTTACTCACTGAGAGCTGGAAATTTCAGCCAATGTCACAGGGCTCTCTGTACTGACCTACCTCATACCTCATGAGGAGCATGTGACTGAAACCCTCTGTCCATTTTCTTATTTCAGCAGCCCACAGTGCTCAGCACATTTTGGAATGAATCTCTGAGGGATTACAAGAAAACAGTGAAAGGTTTATCTTACATTTTGTGCAACTTCATTAGAGTACTTCTCAAGTCAATCTGCAGTTACAGTAGAAACATTCCTAAATCTGCTGTGCTAGTGTGAGAACAGCATAAATACCTGCATGTGCTATTAAATATGACTTTGCTACTACTCCTGCTCCCAGTAAAGGGGATCCTTTTCTCTCCTATATGCCAGCTCAGCAGCCTTACCTCTGCTTTTTGGCTGCCTGAACTTCAGGGCCTTTTCCTGACTTCCTTTGTGACCAGTGTTACAAGGAGAAAGTCAGAAACTTTGCCAGGGTGGGACTTTTAAATTCCACATACAAATGAGAAGTATCTGTTCTTGTGTCTACTTCTAGTCTCTGTTTACTACCAATGAAAAGGTTGTAAATGTGA
>VYXD01008535.1:27235-43225 GCA_013397195.1 Hylia prasina | reverse complement strand
GGGCGGTGTTAAAAAATAATAGTTCTGCCATAAATATTGAGTCATACAGAAATAACTTTCTGAAAGTGTCATTTCTCTGAAGAAATGAATTCATCCATGTAATCTATTTTAATTTCTCTGCCCCTCACCTGTCTCTTGTTCATTTGTTGTTCTGCCTCCCTTTCCAGAAGAGCAATTCTCATTCTTACTAATTGCTGCTAATGATTCTCACCCCAGGGTACTCCATAGAACACATATTGTCCTGATGCTGCACATCACCAATTCTTAAACTAAGCCACTGGATCATTCAGGGGAGAAAGATAAAACCATGTCTGCACTGACAAGTTCTTGGCTTTAGTTTTAGGCCCAACATAACTTGGGAAAGTTGAAATATAATAAAACCCTAGGGAAGTCTGTGTGGGGAGAAATTTGACAGACCTTTAACTGCAGCAGCCCTTCTGGATGCCACTTATAATAACAACTCAAAGACCTTGAGCTATCAAGCAGGTTTACAGATGGAGAACTCTTATCAAAGTTCCTGCTGTTAGTTCTGACACATTCACCACACATGGCTGCACATGGTTACACTCACATTCACTCAAGTATACAAGACATGTCTATTCCTAAGCCTCTAGGACTTGGCAGTAGTAATGTTTTAATTGCAAAGATGCTGAAGAGTGACTAATACCTGATGGTGAAAGTTTTCTCACTGTAATGGAGCCTTTCATGTGATCTGAAAAGCAAGCTCAAATTACAGTACATAGTTAAATAGTCTCTCCAACAACCCTGTACAGGATAAGGGGCTTGGCAGCCTAGAAATGCTTTTCCCCTCTGATGTAGGTCTTTGCACTGTGGGATTTGTTTCCACCTGTATGTGCAGCGGGGTGGATGCTGAGCTCCTAATGAATCACATCAGTCAGCCCTTCAGGGGGAGCCTGCATTGCTCTGAGCAGATGCAACTGCAGCTCTGCTGGCAAACTCAAACTCTACTTCCTTCAAGCCTGCAATTATTAGCAAATGAGCAGCCACTTCAGTGCTACATCAGCATAAAATGCTGCCATTCTTGCTTGGTAGAATGTTTCATTTGATTTGATCAGCTGAAGGAGAATATCGTGTCTAATATTGATGCTGACTGTTGTGTTGTGCACCAAGGGACAGAGGAGAATAAGTCCAGGCACCAGACACGCCATGCAGTCAGTGGAGATCCACTGCTTCAGAGAACAAGTCAGAGCATCCTGAATCACATTTCTGCTTTGAACTGCTCCTTAGAAAAGCATCTCTCCACTGGCAACATTAATTCATGATTTATGAAAATAATAATTTAAAGCAAAAGAAAAGTAATCATATGACATCAGTATTGAGATTGATTTACAGACTCTTAAAAACACAAGCCTTGAGAGCTGTCTGCACAGTTACTGAGTTCTCTCTCATGACTCATGGGATGTCTTTCCCACGAGCAGCAGACACTTATACACATCACTTGGAAAGCACAGATACAACTGCAGAAAGGAAAAAAAAAAAAAGGCAAAACAAAAACCCCTGAGAATTCTCCTGATTGGAATCAGGAACTAACATTTTCTGAGGCTTTCTACAAATAATTCAATACCCAAAATATTGGCTAATATACCATGGATGTCTTTGTAGTTTTGATTAGAAATCCACTCCGGCAAGGATTACAGGAGTTTTCCACCTCCTTATGTACTAAGCCAAACATATTTACAGTTTCTTTCTGACCTCAAGAAACTAAGTTTTTATGTAAACTGAGTATATCCAGCACAAGACAAAGGGCACTAAGCGGGACACTGTGAACCAAGGTCCATGTTCTATGTTCAGCTCAGGCACTCAGCTCTACACAGGCTCTCCAGCATGTTCCAGGTGATTAAGTAAAAACTTTAATAATAACCTGCTGTTTGCAGCCACCTCTTTATGGACACTTTCAGAAAATTATCTTATCAGGAACAGATACTGAAAAATTGTTGTCTGGAAAAAACAAAATGATTGTCACCAGACAGCAAACCATATTAGAAAATTCAAGATAAATATTGGCTGTGAACTTCAGAAAAGTACATTCTATTTATTTCCTATAAGTAGGCAGAATTCTCTTTTATAATTCAAAACAAGTAACTATACATCCCAGTTTGCATTTTGTTTAAAATCAACTATTGCTCCTTTGAATTGTTCAGACCTTTCACTGAATGTACATTTCAAACCATTTATCCTTAGAAGTGCTAAATCACAAGGAATTTATAGAAAATAACACAGTTGAATAATACAAATGGAACTATTATGTTCATGAGTCACATTGCCACCAAACAGCAAACAGCTGTAGCGAGAGCAAAACGAAAAATAAATTTGCATCAAGTGACAACACAGTTCAAATTCCCATTGTATGGCTGGTGAACCAAGAAATATCTAAGTGCCCTGCCCAGTTTATCTGCAGGTTTTGCTGGGACTGCACACTGAGTTGATATTTCCTGAGTTCCATATACTTAAATGAAAGACTTCTTATTTTTGAAGCAGCACATCTTGGAAATTTAAGTCTCTCTTCTTCTCTATGTATTTCACTTTTCCTATACTCAAGTTATTTTTAGGGTTTTTTTCCCCCCTATTTTTGTTATGATGAGAAGCAACACCTCAGAGAAAGTGAAGTCTATTCAATATGATCCTGATGCCTATGACATTTTTGACAAGTTGATTTTTTCAACACTCTGAATGAAGCACTTGCTTTGGCTAGTATTTATTTTTATGTTTTCTATTAATAGACTATCTTCCATTCCATTTGTCTTTCAAGATTTTGTGTGTTTGTGGCTTTTTCATCTCTCACTGTCAAAAATGCTTTGACTGACACACAGCCACTGTCTAAAAAACAACAGAATTCTGTCTCAAGGTGTCATGCTTTCCTTCTTACAGAAAATCCACCCAGGGATGTGAACAGCAGTTCTTATTTATAGGAGAGTTTTTTGGAACTCATTATTAAAAATTGTATGCATATTTTATGGAGATTTTCCTCTTTGTTCCATTTTGTAACTCCAAGCTGAAACAGGCTGAACTGCTCCAGAAATAAAGTGAACATGAAGGAAATCCTTTCAAATCTCTTCAGTACATTCAAATTCATTAGACAGAACAGCTCTCACTTGAAAAAAGAATTTAAAATTAAAAAGAACTTCTCAGAGAAATACATTGAAACATTAAGCATCATGACTTCCCCTTTGCAACTCTTATCAAGCCCACAGTCTACATTTCTCATAGTATGAGATATATTTTATTATATATATCAACTATCTTTTGATTATATTTTTGATCATGAGCATCCAGAAGGCTTTCTTCCTCAATGCTAGGAAATTTAACAAACAACAACAACAAAAAACCCCAAGCACAAACATTTCCTTCAGAAAATTCCTGGGTTTTGCACTTGTAAAGTGCAATCCTGGAACAAATGGTTTTAGGGCACTCTGATGTAACTGCTGTGTAGTACAGCACTGACTTCCTTCTGCCTGAGGGTCTCGTGTCATTAGCCTGAGCTGCTCTTTCCCTTTACTAAGAGCTACCACTCAGCTCCTTCCTGCCTTTTTAATTGTGCAGCCTCTTTCTGCAGCTCCCAGGATCTGCTCCAGGCTAATACCCTCAGATAACCGCAGTAGCAAAATAGTTCCAATGGGCACCCTTAAAAGTTTTCTTTCCCTTCTCAGTAAGTCATAACCAGCTTCTGGTGTTGCTCGTTAAAAGTACAAGGAATATCTCCTCATTATGGCTGCAGCTTATCTAACATTGAATAGGTTGAAGGACACTTTGCAAGAAGTCACACTGGATTTTAATTGGAATAATAGAATTAATCTTGTAAATGGAAACAAACACAACCTTTGACTTTCCTATTTGAATTGATTCTTAGTCTACCTCTTCAGGAGAAAAATATTTACATAAATATTTTAAGACAAACTGTCAATTCCATATGTCATGTCCATCATTATTCTTTGAAAGTATTGTAACTCTTAAATGGCTTCCTACTGAATCACTGCATGGCTTGTTGCCATTAGTCAGTTTAACATCTCAGCACTGTACAGGAGTGAGATAGTGAGTACCATCTTCCTTTTGTACTTCAAGCTGATTTATTGAATAAGCACATACATAATGTTTATTTGACATTGTGAGTAGTCACAATTATCACTGGTATGCAGTTCAAAATAATTGTTAGCAATGAATAACATCTGAGATCTGTTGCATTCCTGTCCCAAGGGACTGTCAGAGATGTTGTGTCCAGTCACACACATTACTTTGGTAGCTACTCACTATTTAAAGAAGATTAAAATTGGCAAGTGCATTTAAGAATGCTGCAGACTCTTTAATTTTGAGACTTTTGTCATGCATTTGCACAGCTACCCCATTGCAGTCCTCCTGTCAAGCCCACAAAGAACCTGCAATGCAGAACAGACCTGAACGTCTCAGTTACCTACATGCTGTGAGTGAAACAGAACACCACAGCCTGCAAAGCTAATTCCCATCTTATCCATGCATTTCCTTGTTCCTGGGACAAGGAACCATTCTGCACAAAAAGGGCCAGGCATACTCTCCTCTTTACAAGACTAATAATGTTAAAATTGAGAGACAGAACCTTGAACCTGTATTTTCAGGGGTCTAATCCAGTTTTTAGACAGCATTTTAAGAAAACCATCTCCATTGCAGCAGAGAGATCTCCCTTACCCTCAGCACCCTTCAGGTTCCCTAGACTTCTGAATTAGGTGCTACTCAGCTCCATTTCCCAGAAGATCAACAGTTTTGAAGCAGACTGCTTAAGCAGGAGAAAACCACCCCTTCAGGCAAGATATTGGTGGATATGGGCTGTTTGTTTGGGGTTTTTATTTTGTTCAAAATCATTAGACAGTGGCCACTGTCTTTGAAGAGGGGATGTCTCTCTCATTCCACATTTCCTAGGAGATGTCACAGCAGTGACAAGGAGGAGTTTATAATGCCACAGTTCGGTGCCTTCATAATTTATTCTCTCTGATTTTATGCTCTTTTAGTCTCCTGCTCAACCATCCACTAACAAGCAGTGATATTAGCCAATAAATCAAAGACATCTGCTTGTCACCGCCAGATGCTTGGTCACATTGCAGCCGATTATGAGACATACAAAAGGACAATTTCATGTAGAGAGCTCTGTGGAGGTGTTCCACTGATATTCTGTTTGATAGGAGACCAGCGTGAGGTGAATGTAGTATAACTCAATAACTTTTATGCCTCCCAGCAATGGAAAAGTAAGCTGAAATAAAACTGGGAAGTAAATTAGGACCTCACCTTTATGACTATGTCATTAATGATCCTGCATCTATTCTTCCAATATGCTGGCACAAGTTAGCATAAAAATAAATGTTTTAATTTGCCCATTTTGCATTGTGCTGGGCACAGAAAAAGCAGCTACTTTAATTTTCACAAAGGGCAGAAGAGGTGTTTAATATCAATTGTTACAAAGCACATCAATTTTTCATGTGTCTGTCTTGTAAAAAAACTAGTCCATTAGCCTTATCAGTCACATGTACAACTAACATGCCCAGTGCAAAGACACTCTGATCTCTCTTTTTCTCTCTAATTTATTATAACAAATGCCATTAATGATGAGACCCATGGTCTATTCTGCAGAATGGAGAAGGAGAGCAAAATTCTTTTGCAGCAGTGCTGCTCTGGCTTTCTTCTCAAACTTAAACTTTATACTCCAATACCACACCACAGTAGTAACTGACAAAAGATTATGGATTATTAACGTGCTATAAATAAGATCCATAGGAAAACCAGACAATTTTCCAAGTAAAACCTGAGTATTTCTGTATATGTGGAAACAGATTTAAAACAAAGCACAGCATTTGCTGATTACTCTCTGAAGAGGAACTCTTCTCCAAACTCTACGAGGCTGCATGGCTTTAAATTCCTGGGTCACAAGCTGAAAGGAGATTCACCCAGGTTTTCTGTATGTCACCATGCTTCTTTTTAGTGGCTTAATCTTCATCAAATTTAGTCTTCATAAGTTACCTGTCTTTTCCACAGGCATCTTTGACATATACAATGTGAATGCTACCAGGGTGTCACCATACCAGTGCTTTTTACTCACTCATTCTCATATTTTAAAACATCAGTAGCTTTAGAAAAGGACACATATGGGCACTGATCGGACAGGTTCAGCTCTACAGTCCTCTCTTGTATGCTGGTTTAATTTCTGCCCCTGCAACTCCCAGATTTGAATGCCTGAGAATTTCTCTTGCTGAACATGGGTTTAGCCTCAGGCCATCCCAGTTCTGAGCAGTGCAGTCACAAGGACAATGACATCTAGGAGAGAACTTGTCCTGTGATGTTAACACAAGCCCAACCACCAGCTGGCATTCAGTTAATTGGTACATTAACCACTACACCCTTCAGTGACTAAAAAACGCAAGCATATGAAAGAAGTGGTATTAATATATTTTTCCAATATTATAATGAATCACGTTTTAGCCACAGCTCCAGCCAGAAGCATTTCATAGTGAAATGACAGCCTTATCAGTAGCACACCATGAATCCTCACTATAGCAACACTAGACAAAAAAAAGTCCACTTGATTTCCTGGATGGAAGTGATTGACATGTTCCTTTTGTTTTAGGAAGCACTTACCTATGGCAGTTTTCTCCTATCTCATTGCAGATTTACATGTCAAGCCAAATGATCTACAGGAAGAGAAGAGCAAAATTATGCACAGGCATAATATCAGGAAGAAAAAACCAGTGGTGTGCTGTTTTATGAAAAGTAAAGCAGATAATATAGAAAACTGTCAGGGACCACCTCGAGGTTTGATAAATCATCTGGTACAGTCCCCACATGTGGGATCCAAGCTATGCTGCCCTGCTTTAAATGGCTGAAGTCTTATAGAACTCACCATTAACAATGAGTCTCAAATCTTATTTTTGCATCTAGATTTTAAAAAAATTTGAGGAATCTTAGGGAAGTATCCAGGAATTATGCTCTGTGTCCTATTAGGACCATGCTGTATAGAGCACATAAAAGAATAACTTTCTATTCAAACTCTACTACTTTCATTATAGAACATGAGAAGCAGACCTCCCACCAAGTATTCCCCAAATGCAGCTCCCCTGGCACATTCGCTTTGAAAATAGAAAACACTCCTTTCTACTATTAAATACTAGATTTTCAGCCTCTAAGTTACCCTTGAATTTCCCAATGTTCAGAAATATATGTGTAAAGATATTTAGATGGAAAACTGCAGCTAGCAGCTGTTTGCTTATTGGTCCACCATCTACACTCCTTTCTGAGAACTTACCTGTCCCTACATCTATCACAGACAAGCACCTCACTTGCTCTAAATTCTATAATTTAAAACATGACCACATCCACCATTCTTTTTCTTGAAAATAGTTGTCAGAGAAAAGTTCAGGAAAACATTCAGAGCTCAGTCCATAATATAGTGTGATTCAAAATAATGGATTAGTTTTAATGTGATTGATCAGTTTTGATGTCTTAACAGTCCCAAAGCAAAAAACTGTGTATATAATGTCTATATAGTAGTGATTAAAGTTGGTAAGATGGAAACAAGTGTAAAAGAAAGCACTAATACCCAGCACAAGTGCAATAAATATTAAATACATATAAAAAATGATGGTCTTAAGAATTAAAGGATTAGACACAGAATGGGCTTAAGTATCTGTCAAGTTGTTATGAAAAATGAGAAATTTTATCAAATGCATTGTTGCTAAAGCCCAAGATGCACACTGCATATGAACCACTGGGGGAATTATGTTCTTATGAACCTTGAACTATTGGGTAAGGTGGGGCTGGAAGTCAATTCATGCTTCTGAAACCAGTCTCAAACTGTGGAGCGTGTTTGCTCTCCACAGAAATCCTGCCTTGCCCACAAGAAGCCATAACTGTGCCTGTCCTGGATTGAAACCTACTCCTGGTTTTACTAAAAGGCAACCCAGGGCAGTGAGTTCACTGGGGGAGGCAAACTAGAGATACTCCTGAAAGGTGTGGGTTTATTTATGGCTTTCTGAATTACAGGAAGACATTAAACATTGGTTTTCCTGAGGGTTCTTTTCAGAAAATATTTTGTGAAACTCCTCTCACTTTTTCTTGAGCAACCCTTGTCTTCTGAAGACATGCCCCTCAGAATTAACAACTGATGTACAAGTTACTCACAAAATGTTTATTAAAAACTTGCCTTTGTTCCTCTCAGTATGTCTGACAGCTCCATCAGTAATTTGATTCCAAAATAATTATTTCTACCCATTTGCAGAATTTTTTCAAAAGTAGCACTAGCCTCCTTTGAGTAAAGAAACATAAATGATTTTATTTTTATTCTTGTTTGCTGAAATTAAGAGCCTTTTCATAAAGATAAAAGGGCCTTTTGAAAGGTCTAGTTCTCCACATAAAACCTCTAAATATGCTTGCTCATTAGGTACTTGAAGAGCTTCCATGAACTCCATGGGACAACAGATATATTTAAAGTCAATTTTTAAAAATGAATGAGTCATTCAGTGAAAAGGACCAACATCAAACAAAAACTGTGATAAAGGTCTCTTTTTGTCCACCGTGGTCTGAGGTTTCCATTGCTATGTTGGGGTAAAGAAAATTTGGGTTTTATTATAGGAGCTGGAGTATGCTTCAAAGAATCTGCTTTAGCTTTTACAGCAAATTCTGATGTCATTTGTAAGCAAAGCACTTGGAATTAAATATGATCTATTAAGGTAATAGTAGAATTCAGAGTGGGTTATTTTAATTAGGCCTGATATCCTGTACATTAGTCTTTAAGAAGGCAACCACTTGTGCAGATCTCAATTGATCTGTTTATGTTTGAGTTCAAGCGTTTGGCCAAAGAGTCTGCAGCAGCAGGATCTGCAAAGGCTGAAGAATTAACCTAAAAGAAGACTTTAAAAGAATTAATTCATCATGAACACGTCCTCCTGCTGCAGGGTGGATGACTGCCAATAGTTAAAAGATGGGAGTCTGTGACTTTAAAACAGAGACCAAGTATGGTTATTGTTAAATAAATCAGAGGAGTGAGGTGATTTAATGGCTTTTTAATGATCCTAATGTTTTCAATTTTAATGAGTCCTTTTGCATCAACTTTAATCATTTTATGAGACTGAAAAAAATGTCTGCATTAGTTTGGTTTTCTGTTCAGTCCTCCACAAGCCATTATGCCAGTGAGGCTAACATGAGTCAGCTCTCATAAGAGGAAGCCTAGACAAAAACTGCTAACTTTATCTGGGGAAATGATACATTAGCTACCAATATAGTTTGTTGTTTTTTGGTTTGTTTTTTTTTCCAAATCAATTTTACTGCCATGCCAGAATTCACTGCTGTATACTCATTACTACTGTGAAATTGAATTAAATCTTTTCAGTATTATGTGCTTTTCATGTAAGCTACTTTAAGTATTAAAACTGAATATGAGTTGTTGTATCTCTTAAAATTCACATGTAAAATAATAATTTGAAGTCAGACAAGAATCTTCCAAAGTAAACCATCTACAGTAGTTCAGCAGGATCTCTCTCTTCTCTGCAGCTCCAGCAGCTGGCTCAGAGCCTGGTTTCCCCTCCAGGGAAGTGCTGCTCTGGCAGAGTGGAGTGCAGCCTCAGAGCTGGGGATACACAGGGACAGAGAGTAGGGAACAGGAGCCAACCCCAAGCTGTCCAAGCAGTTTATTTTACCACATGCCCACACAGAGGATTTAGTGCCCTCCCCCTCAGCAGCTGAGCCCATGCTCCTTCTGCTGGCCATCCACAAGGGTGGCTCTCCATGGCTCAGCAGGAGATTATTGCTGTGAAATATTTTACAATTCCTAATTATATTAACTTTTCTATTATTTCCTGTATCTTTTCCCTGAGGCAAAAAGAAATTTCAATCCCAGAGAAACTTAATTTTTGGTCTCCAGTAGAGGAAATTCACAGTTATGTTGAGTCAAACCAGTAACAAAATAAACTATTTCTTCCAAAAGCTGTGTTCTGAATCTGTCATGTATTGAATCCTCACTTAAGGCAAGGGTATGTTTTAGTTAGAGCAACAGCACAACATCAAAATATTATTGGCCTTCCAATTGAAACACTACGGATAAAATTGTCCAATATTATTACTACTGTTAGTAGTAGTGCTGGTTGACTTGGAACTTCTTCACGAGGCATATAATAAAAATCAGACCGAAACCAAGTTCAAGTCACAATGGTAAGGAGCAAGGATGCAGTGGGCAAAAAAAGACCTATCTCACTGTATATTGTGGGGTATTTCCAGATCTCAAAGTAACCTGTGAAACCATTATAAAGTTACACTGCCTGGAGTATTTTCTTTTTAGTATTCTTTCTTTTCTAGTATTTTCTTTCCTTGTTTCTAGGAGAAACAAGGAGAGAGAGTAGATACCAGAACAGCTGTGCTAACCTCGCCTATGGTTACCTGTAAAACAGAGCAAGAAGTGAATTTCTATAATGCCAAAACAAATTTGAGGATACAAATATTAGTCTCACTGCTTTTCTTTCTGTTGACTTCTGGGTTTGGAGCTTTTAATATTTATGACTTCAAACTTCTCCAGCTATGCTGGCACTGATCTCAAGTGTTCTCTTACTCAAGCCAAGGACTTTGGTTACATGACCTCAAGAATTGTGAATTGCACAATAAAATAATGAGTGAGACCTTTTGTGGGTTTTGTTATTGTTAGTAACAGTAGTACTCTCAATCACTCCATGGATGCTCTTCTGTTAAGGAAATAGTTGAGATATTCTTGTCTAATACATTGTCATGGAGTTTCATTCACTATGTATCATTCTCCTTGTACATGCACATGATGTTTTTAAAAAGCCAGAAAGAGTTTACTTTGCTTCTACCTTGTATCACTTACCAAAGCCCTGTCAATATCAGTCAAAACGTTAACTAATGCAGAAAATATTAAGAAAAGCATTTAAGCCAACTAACATTTACATACATACTTGGATACCTCAGGACTGATGCTTCTCTTTGGGGAATGTTAATGACTATTACAACATATACACATTCATCCAGCTGTTAAAATTTCAAGTACAGCGTATTTAATTCAGTATGAATTCAGTATTCATTGCCTCTAAAATATAATATCCCAAAAATGCACTTCTGACTACACTTTGACACCCCCAATTTTGGGGCAGTAATCAAAGTCTAATTTATTAGTAGAAGGAAATAAATAATAACAGCTCTGTATTAGAGCTATCAGAATGCCAGTGAAGAACCCTAGGCTGAAGTAGAGAGAAATTAGTCTGAAAGATGCCAGCTGGAGGGATCAGTGAGCATGAACTGACAGCCCCTATCAGCCTGGCTGGAAGGAAAGGGCTCAGGGGATGGAAAGGACAGTCCTCAAATGTGTGGAACAGCCACTGGTGGAAGAAAATCAATCAGACTTATGGGAATCCTGAGCTTAGCAGGAATTCTGAAGAAGCAGGATGAGGAAATCCAGCAAGGAAGCTTTTTCAGTGAGAACAGAACAGAACAGATCTTACCCCGAGCAGAAGGGGGCTTGGCTGTGTGCAGTGGGATGAGAGCAGCCCTGTGAGTGCTGCAGACCCAGAGAGTTCCCCCAGAGCAGAGCCAGCAGAGCCCCTGCACGGTGTGACTGCTGCCAGCCCCCTCCTCCTCACCTGAGCCATCGCTAACACAAATCAAAAACAATTTTCCTACTCTTTTAAGATCCTTGAGGTGAGATGGTTTGACCTCCAATCAGTTTTTGGTTGAGAAGACACATCAAAGATTTAATTGTGGATTTAGAACTGGTCATGAAATTACATTAAAAATTGGAGATAGTAATCGACTTCAGGGTCTGAGAGAATGCATTTAAATAGTTATGATTTCATTCCACTAATCTCAAAAAATTTTTAATTTATCCATTCCAAGAGTTACTATTTCAAAGAATCTAAACATACAAAACTTCCTATGTGATGGCATGTTGAACTTTAATCTGCTACTAGGGAAAAAAATAAAGCCAAAACAAAACCAAACAAGAAAACCAGCTAATACCCCACAAACAATGAATCCTCCAGCCTGGCCTTACAAAATAGTTTACACCTTTCATAAGCCAATGTATTTCAAATTAAATAAAATATAACTATAAAGAAAAACATTTTTCTCTATATCGTCAGCTTCTTGAACAATCATGAGATTTTAACTAGCATTATAGTTAGATTTTACTCACAGAAATCTCTGGAACCTATACACGCTTTTTATATATCTTATATGTTATCCCAGAGATTTAATTCCATTGTGAAAATCAGGAAATATCATCTTCATAGTTCTATATTCACCCAAATATCTGATGATCTGATGATACTCACCAAAATCTTTAGACACATGTGGTATTATTCAAGTACTACATATACCCTCTCTCTTTTTTGCAAGAAGGAAATGCAAATTTTGTGTTCCTAAGTTCTATGTGCAACTATCTGTGTTCATCTAAGTGCTGTCTCAGCTGTTGAAACCACAGCCAAATTAAAATAGACAATTTTCCATCTGCTTTTCATATTGTAATATCTCATTTTTGTGAATACCGAAAGTATAGGAAGCTAAGAGCTTATTTATGTGACATAAGTTTCAATATTTGAATACCTTCTAAATCTCTGAAAGAAGGTAATAAACACATTCTGGACAAATGCCTCAGTAAATGAAACTGGTGAAGAAACTGGTTCACGTGAAAGGAAGGCTCATCAAACACAGACCTGAGAAACTAATGCAGTCACTGGCAACTCTGCAAGGGACTTTCTCTAAGGTACTGAAAAGGTGCAGGCTTGTTTTAGCTCTAATTTCCAAATGCATCATAATCTTTTTTACAAGTTCATGAAATCTCAAACTAGCTTTCTTCTTGAAACTGTTTTCTACCAAGACAAATAATAATGCCAGGCAAAAAGGAAAACCTAAAGGTGAGTGGTACTTTGATTTAATGTATAATTACACAGGTCTGCTACCCACATGTGCTCAAAGTAGGCATCAGCCGACAAAATGACAACATCAAATGTAAAGAGTCAGGTAATGATCTCATTGAACTATTGAACCCAACTCAGTCATGTACCCAGACACATTAGCACTTTTCCTACTGGTTTCTTCTCTATTTGCATGTCATTACGCTGTTTAGTTCCATGTTCTGTTTCAACATTTATTACTTTACTTATGAAATTTCTTTAACCCAAACCACTTGGTTAAGTGCCATAAATGGAACTATTTTTCAGACACGTACTGCAGGATATAGACCAGAAAAAAATACATAATCATGTCATTCCCGAGATTTAACCCACCAAATTAGTTTTGAAAACAGTCTCACTTAGGAGTCCAAAATTTGCATTGTATTTACTAGCATTGACTTAAAATGTTGCTCTGCAAGAAATCCTGGCTATAAACTCCTTCAGATGAAGCATTCCTGAAAAGGAATGCCAAATGGATACCAAAACAAATTCCATTTTATTTCATTATTCATTTGTACCCAACATTGACACAGCAAGCACAGGAGTGCTTGAAAGGAGGTGGGCACATGTGTTCAGTAGGCATGGAAATGAGCTTGCCATTCCAGATGGGAGGATGTGGGGTTCATTTGATGCATTCCTACAGATGGGCTCTAAATAGCTTTAAGTGTCTAAATATCTGTGGGTAAGTAAAAAGAAAACAGTTAAATGCAAACACAACTGTTGTCACAAGGACACTTGTGTGTTCAGCTCTAGTTTCCCACCCCAGGAGAGAAACCAGGCAGTTACAGGTACAGCACATTTTCCAGTATCCCATTTCAGCACCATCCCATTGCAATACTATTGACCTCGTCCCGGTACACAGAAAGATAAAACAAGCCCTTAAAATGGTTGTACTAATGGACCAGCATCTCAAAATCTGTGAAATACAATCACCTCATCAATCATTCACAATCATTATTTTTTATATCTTCTATAAAAGGAAATGAAAGAGTGGATTACCAAACTCTATATGCACCCTTCCCTATTCTGCCTAGTACAGCATTAACAGGCCCTGACAAATGGCACACCAGCAACTCCTGAACCAGTGACACAAGTACAGTGATAAGCCACATAAAATATTCATAACTGGAACTTTAGATGCAGGCAGATGCCCAACAAGAGCATACAGGCTTTGTCAGGAATCACTGAGAGATTGAAAGCATACTTAAAGGATTTATTAAAGCAATCAGAAGAAGCCTCTATTCAGTCACCATGATTGCAAGGAGTTTATGGCCATGTATTTAATCTCCCTGCTCTGTAACAGATAAGTTATGCTTTCTTGTGATTTGTGCACAAAGAGTTTTTTCACTCTTTTCTAGCACTATAAAGATCAGAAGTACCATTTCTGCCTTGCTAAGTGAAGCATTAATAGGAATGCCAGCAGCAAGATGGAACATGTAATAAACATGAAGGTTTAACATTATAAAGATTTATATTACACAGAATGTAGTCCTAGATTATGAGATAACATTATTACCTTTTGTTATAGGAAAAAATCTTTTGATGACAGGGATTTCTTTTTTTCCAGCATTATATTCAGGGACAGCAGAGTTCAACAAAAAAAAAAAAAAAAATGGTGTGAATGTACCAATGTTAAAGAGTTGTCTTAAGAGCAATTAACCAAACAGAGCACCGGGAGTTGCTAACACAAATCAGTTCACCTTTTACAGAGAAGTGCATTAAAACCAGGTTTTTCAGTTTGTAAAAAAAAAGCTTGCTGTTAACATCACCTAGAAGGAAAACTTACTGAAGGAGAGAAAAAGCAATTGCTGATTGAAACAAAAGAACAGAAGCAGGCAACTATACCAAAACTTGGGTGTATACCTCTACAGAGAGTTTACACTTATGTATATAAACCCTTGCATTATCTCTACAAGATGGCTGCTATATTCTTATTTGACACTGACCATTATAAACACAGGAAAGCTGAGCTTGTTAGCATAACCAAAAAATGGAAGAATACACTTTTTTCTCTCATTTTGACTCACTGCCTTCAGCTTCTTGTAGTTTGCATTGACCTTTCCTTAAGGAAGCCTTAGAAACATCAGCTGTGCTCCGGAGCAATTCAAAATATTTCACATGCAGAACAGACCTGACAGACCTTGGCTTCCCCGCTGAGTTTGCAAGAACTGTTGAAAAACTCTTCCTTATTTTGGATCATTTTTCTCTTCAACAAAATCAGCATTCACATAAGCAGCTTTAAAGAGCTTTCTGAGAGAGGACAAAAAAAGCCTTGCTTCATCGTAGAGATGAAACTACTCGGAATGCAGGATTTGTTACAAGAACTAGACTGTTATCATCTTATGTTTTGTTTTTTTATTCATCTGGCAGAGGCTCTGTTTCTTTTTTATTTAGAAATGTGCACATGACTCTGGCACACAACATAAAAGAAGGGTCCTCCTCAGCCATGGAAGGACTCTTCAGTAGAAACTCAAAAATGCTGATGTTTTTATCCACTCTTTTTGGCCAGAACAATGGCACAAAAATTAAATTTAAATGCTTAGACATAGTGTGGGGATTTTCCCTCATCTCACACTCTTCATCCCAATATAATTTTAATCTAATCAGATCACATGAGTTGCCCATAGTGAACTTAACATTTGCCTTCCACTCTTTGTTACACCTTTGTTATAACTCAAAGGAAGAAAGGTCTGGTGGCCTGCTCAAAGGAGGGTGTCACATACTTGCTGAATTGGGCACTTATCCAAAATCAGTTCTTACACAGAAACTATGAAGATTTTACATTACGTGTAAATACTTCAATATAGAGTAATACCAAATATTTTATTACAAATACTCTTTACCAACTTTAAGTGCAGTAACGAGACTGAAATTTCCCCAGGTATTTAATATCATAAGAAGATCAAAGCAATTCTTCTAAAAAACTTAAAGAACATAATCATTATCTTTGTTCTACTGCGCTTACATTCATGCTTCTTTATTCACACTAAAGCTCACACTGCTAAAATACTTTGCAATGTAGCTTTTTTTTCTTTTTTTTCTTTTTTTTTTTTTTTTTTTTTTT
>VYXD01008535.1:8359-27155 GCA_013397195.1 Hylia prasina | reverse complement strand
TTTTTCCCCTGACAAACCATAAGAAAAGAACTCTTCCTTTCTCTGCTGACCCCGAGACTTTGGTGTGTTCAATACATGTTATGCACATGAGTGACACATGCATAACCATTTCCTAGTCAGAAACAAAACCATCTCTCTCCTACCCACTTCTATTCTCTTCTGGAACAGAAAAGTCTTAAAGAAATTCCACTGTCTTAGCAATCAAGACAGCATTGACTGTACATTCTGCTCCAACAGAAACAGAATGCACAGTGCACCAAGAGGAAAATGNTGAGCCTACTGCCAGGTTTATAACCAAGGACAGAGGGTCATTTCTAGCAGGCTGAGCCTACTGCCAGGTTTATAACCAAGGACAGAGGGTCATTTCTAGCAGGCTGAGCCTACTGCCAGGTTTATAACCAAGGACAGAGGGTCATTTCTAGCAGGCTGAGCCTACTGCCAGGTTTATAACCAAGGACAGAGGGTCATTTCTAGCAGGCTGAGCCTACTGCCAGGTTTATAACCAAGGACAGAGGGTCATTTCTAGCAGGCTGAGCCTACTGCCAGGTTTATAACCAAGGACAGAGGGTCATTTCTAGCAGGCTGAGCCTACTGCCAGGTTTATAACCAAGGACAGAGGGTCATTTCTAGCAGGCTGAGCCTACTGCCAGGTTTATAACCAAGGACAGAGGGTCATTTCTAGCAGGCTGAGCCTACTGCCAGGTTTATAACCAAGGACAGAGGGTCATTTCTAGCAGGCTGAGCCTACTGCCAGGTTTATAACCAAGGACAGAGGGTCATTTCTAGCAGGCTGAGCCTACTGCCAGGTTTATAACCAAGGACAGAGGGTCATTTCTAGCAGGCTGAGCCTACTGCCAGGTTTATAACCAAGGACAGAGGGTCATTTCTAGCAGGCTGAGCCTACTGCCAGGTTTATAACCAAGGACAGAGGGTCATTTCTAGCAGGCTGAGCCTACTGCCAGGTTTATAACCAAGGACAGAGGGTCATTTCTAGCAGGCTGAGCCTACTGCCAGGTTTATAACCAAGGACAGAGGGTCATTTCTAGCAGGCTGAGCCTACTGCCAGGTTTATAACCAAGGACAGAGGGTCATTTCTAGCAGGCTGAGCCTACTGCCAGGTTTATAACCAAGGACAGAGGGTCATTTCTAGCAGGCTGAGCCTACTGCCAGGTTTATAACCAAGGACAGAGGGTCATTTCTAGCAGGCTGAGCCTACTGCCAGGTTTATAACCAAGGACAGAGGGTCATTTCTAGCAGGCTGAGCCTACTGCCAGGTTTATAACCAAGGACAGAGGGTCATTTCTAGCAGGCTGAGCCTACTGCCAGGTTTATAACCAAGGACAGAGGGTCATTTCTAGCAGGCTGAGCCTACTGCCAGGTTTATAACCAAGGACAGAGGGTCATTTCTAGCAGGCTGAGCCTACTGCCAGGTTTATAACCAAGGACAGAGGGTCATTTCTAGCAGGCTGAGCCTACTGCCAGGTTTATAACCAAGGACAGAGGGTCATTTCTAGCAGGCTGAGCCTACTGCCAGGTTTATAACCAAGGACAGAGGGTCATTTCTAGCAGGCTGAGCCTACTGCCAGGTTTATAACCAAGGACAGAGGGTCATTTCTAGCAGGCTGAGCCTACTGCCAGGTTTATAACCAAGCCCAACACCAAACCAGTAACTCATAGATTTGTATGTAATGGAACTCTCATGGTTTGCTTCCTTTGAGAGGGCGCAGGGCACATCTCCCTCAGCTGGGGACCCTCCTGGGGGAAGGCTGTGCTGCCACCCCAGCACCCATCTGTTCCTGCACACTGGCAGGGGCTCAGACACCCCCAGCTCTGCCCCACTCCTCACCCAACCCTCCATACCCTGCTGTTTGAAGGGGACACTTGCCCAGCAGGGTGAGCTAAGCATGAGATGGAGCCCAGAGCAGCCTCCTGCCCCCTCTGCTTTGTGACCTCCCGCTGCAGACTTGAGAATTTCTCCACCAATATCCNTTTTTTTTTTTTTTTTTCCCCTGACAAACCATAAGAAAAGAACTCTTCCTTTCTCTGCTGACCCCGAGACTTTGGTGTGTTCAATACATGTTATGCACATGAGTGACACATGCATAACCATTTCCTAGTCAGAAACAAAACCATCTCTCTCCTACCCACTTCTATTCTCTTCTGGAACAGAAAAGTCTTAAAGAAATTCCACTGTCTTAGCAATCAAGACAGCATTGACTGTACATTCTGCTCCAACAGAAACAGAATGCACAGTGCACCAAGAGGAAAATGAAGACATGAAATGGTAGTTTGGGAGAGCTTATGAATCTGTTACTGCTGTGCAAATATCCCTGGGTTCTAATCATGCAGTGCAGTTCTGTTTTAGCTTGTTTGGAACTCAAACTCCATCATTTTGTTCTAAACTTTCAAACTGAATAAAACAAATGCAAAGAGCAAGTCAGACACAGTCCAAAAATTTCACAGCTTCCTCTTCAAAGTAAAAATTAATCACAATTTGCAAAATTTGTTGCGTATGAAAACATATGTAGCTGCTCTTCAGAGCTCTTGCATGAAGAAAATCCACTTTCACCTATCAAGCTTTTAACAGCAGATATGCAAGTGAAACCCCAGTCACTTTTAGGCAATGCCTAATGAATCTGCAACTGTCCATCAAACTTAGAAACTTTGTAAAGAAGTTGTAGGGGTTAAACCGTCTTAGAGAATATTTTACAGGTTCAAAAAAACCTCAACCTCTTTTATGTTTTAACTGTAGCCCACATTAAAAGGTTTTATTTCAAATCAGAACTCCATATCTAACAGAGAAATTGTTATATGAAGACAAATTTTCATGTTAAATGAATAATAAATTATAGGTTATGTGTCTCTTTGATTTTAGAGGATGCATAATTTACAACAATAAATAATTAACATATCAAACGATTCTAATTTAACTGATGCCTTCAGCACCAGCACAGCCAAAGTACAAAACATTCTGTTTGGTGCTTATAATCCATATTTGTGGTGAAGATGAGTAGCTACATACAAGTTGTTATTATGTTTTCCAATATGTAATTTTTGCTTATCACTTAAAAGTATTAATAAATATCAGAAAGTTCAATTTCTGACATATGATCTGTAAGCATACTGCATCAGAGGGAGAAAAACAAGCATAATGATCAGTGTGCTGTAATAAACAGCATTTCAGCCAGAAATACTTAATGCAAGCTTTATTTTTAAGTGGTGTTAAGCTTTTCACTGTGTGCCTTAAAAGGCAGCTCATAGATGTAGCAAAAAAATCATTGTCATAGAAAATGGCTTATCTCTAGATAAAAGAGAAAGAGTGCTATTTCTCTTTGGAAAAATAGGTGTTAAATTTATTTTTGGTACTTGTGTTCTTTAAGTAGGATAAGATCTATGCCTCCACCAAAATTCTTTGATACAAACAAGACCAAGAAGGATCTAAAAGCAGGGTTTTTCTCACTGTTCCACAACTGAATAGATAATTCAAGCAACGTGTAGGCAAATAATTACAGTTACTCAAGTAATGCTGCTCCAAAATGGGTGATACAGACATTTCTGGGGAGGAAGTTTGGCTGGACCAGAGCTGCTGAGATAAACCTCTGCAAAGCCCACACCTCAGGGCTTACCAAGGAATGCCAGGACAGCCCTGCCTGGAAAGCACCACAGGGGCTATAGAGCACAGTGCTCATCACCCCTGGAACAGTGTGAACTGAGGGAACACCTGGGCCTTCCAGAACAGCTCTCCCTTGTCAGTGAGAGCATCCATGGCTTCACTGCCAGCACACACAAAGAAATGGTTTGTCCTGGAACACCGCAGTCAGGTCATCCTGCTGCAGCTGGACAGCCGGGACTGCAGCTTATGGTTAGACAGAGGGTCATTTCTAGCAGGCTGAGCCTACTGCCAGGTTTATAACCAAGGACAGAGGGTCATTTCTAGCAGGCTGAGCCTACTGCCAGGTTTATAACCAAGGACAGAGGGTCATTTCTAGCAGGCTGAGCCTACTGCCAGGTTTATAACCAAGCCCAACACCAAACCAGTAACTCATAGATTTGTATGTACTGGAACTCTCATGGTTTGCTTCCTTTGAGAGGGCGCAGGGCACATCTCCCTCAGCTGGGGACCCTCCTGGGGGAAGGCTGTGCTGCCACCCCAGCACCCATCTGTTCCTGCACACTGGCAGGGGCTCAGACACCCCCAGCTCTGCCCCACTCCTCACCCAACCCTCCATACCCTGCTGTTTGAAGGGGACACTTGCCCAGCAGGGTGAGCTAAGCATGAGATGGAGCCCAGAGCAGCCTCCTGCCCCCTCTGCTTTGTGACCTCCCGCTGCAGACTTGAGAATTTCTCCACCAATATCCATCAAAGGAATCTACATTCTGCATCACGTACAGAGGAAGGTGTGACTGCATAGAGTCCTGCATCTCTCAAAGTGCTTGATGTTGAATATCAGCTTCTGTGAGGTAACAGGAAGAGTAAAAATTGTGCAAAAGATTGGAAAGAAAAATCTACAGCAGTATATGTTAAATATATATGTACATACATGCACAATTTGTAAAAAGTATATGCATTGGAATTCAGAAGGCTGTCTAATAAAAGCATTTGATTCTTTTTCTTAGAGTAAGTGTTGTGATTGGAATGAAAAGTGCTGTTCAGCTGCAAATGGTATTCAAGCACCTGAGTCAGGACTGAGAAAAGAGAAATCAAACCAGTGTGCAATTATAAAAAACAGATATAATTTTCATGTCCAGAAAAATACACAAAAACTTTCAGGTTGATGTCAATGGAACAAAGATTTCATCAAACTATTTGCATGGAGGGGTCCTTAATTGCAGCCATGATAAGGAAAACATCTCTGCAGTCCAGCTGTAATCACATGAAGCCTTATGAAATATAGATTTAAGAAGGAAAAAGGCTGTGCTCTAACAAAAATTAGTAGTTATTTATGTTTATTTTCTATCACATAAGATATGTCAGTAGCATGATTGAAGATCACCAGAAAGCAGTGTTAAAATGGCTCAAATTGCCTCCAGAATTATAACTTGCTTTCTCCTTTAAGAACACATTACTCCTGACTTTACTACATATGTAGAAAAAGAAAGTTAGCACCAGTATAGCAGGGCAAACATTTAATGAGTCAATTCCTATGCAAATATTTCAATAAATCATAAGGGACTTAAATCCCAGTGTGGTCATTTTTGCAGTTACCTACACCTGCATATTTGATTCCTATTTAAGAATAAGGGGTCATTAAGCACTTTGTATCTGTATAACCACACATGTATGTGTTTGTATCTGTATAATCACACTAATTATGCATTTACTTTATCCCAGGTCTAATGACTGAGCAGCCCCTGGCTGACAGGTTCAGGCAGCAACACAAGTTGGCCTTGTAGTACCAAGGATTAATCAGGATATGAACTGCACTCAGGTCCTGACAGGAGTGCTGGCAAGTCTGAAAACACGTTCTACGTGTGTTGTCACCAGCACTCAGAGCAAGCTGAAGAGCAGTGTGTGCCCAGGGACCACACCACAGTGCAGACACAGAACATCATATTGTTCAACAACTGTTGTTTGTTTGGGGTTGTTTAATGACCTGTGATTCGGTACAATTCCTTTTGTCTGGATGGAATGAGTTTACACGCCCGAGATCTCAGCAGAGGAGTGAAGCTGCAGGTAATTTCAGCGAGTTTCCCTTGCTAGAATAACAGCTCAGAGCGCCCAGCTTGCCCTTTATCTTTGAAGATTCTTATTTGTCTACCATTTCACAGCAAGCAGTTCTGATGAATAGTGCAATTAACCTTTCCATTATTAAAACAATTAATTGCAAAAATTAAAGACATGACAAGGGCTAAATACTAATGCATAAATTATCAGGTTCAGGAATTGTAATTATTAATCTATGTACACTAATTGTGAAATAAACAAAGAGGACAAATTGTAATCAGAAGTCAGTGCTGGAATTGATGGTCATTTGTTTTTCCTGTAAAAAGAGAAATGCACCATTTTGCTTTTGACATACAGAATTAATCATACCAAGCCTTAAACTAGAGTATTTTTTTCTCTTGTGAATGATGTAGGATCCAAAAATATCTAAAGTTTAGTTTTGTTTCTACAACAATGTAAGATTACATCAAAGAAATTTACATGTCAATGTAAAAATATCTGCCTAAACTACTCCTGCAGTGCATCTCCACTACATTTTCATTTCATGTAGCTATAATTTGACTAAATATTGAGGAATTCTTCTAACAATGTAATATTACAGTGTTGTAAGATACAATATAAAAAAGAAAACTGATCAGACACATGGCCATATAACCCTTGATGATTAATAGCAACAGAAGTATTTCACTTGTGGGAAGACTATCTGCCTCACAAACATGGGCACAGTTGTGCTGCTGAAGGGGGTTTTTGATGGGGAAGCAACACAGACCTAGTCAAGAAATGATTTTTTTTTCCCTATGGAAAGTGTCAGCATTTCAACAGTTTCATAATCTTTCACCTTAAAGACACTCATATAGAGAGAGATATGCTCTATATAGCATATGCATATATATAGCTATGAGGATTAATTTTGTCCCATTACTTTGTGCCAGAAATAATGAAAAGAACATCCAACTTTAATCACCTATTTACTGCCCTCAAGCACTTCTCCTTTCTCCTAGGCCTCCTTCTCCCCCCATTCCCACTAAAAGTACACTTTTCCTTAGAGCAGGACCACTTTCCTTTGAGCCACTGCTTTAAAAGCTGTGATGTTGCCACAGCAGGATTCAAACACTGAGCAATGGTCTCATGAGATAAGTGATGTTGGGGCATCAGCTGCTGTCACTGTGACAGAGCTCCTTCCTTCCTTCCATGCTGTTAGTAACAGGATGCATTTAACAAGTTTCAAATGGTTTCATCAATTATAAAAAAATAAACAAAACAAAACCAAACAAACAAAAAAACACACCAAAAACCAAAACTCAATCAAAACCAAAAAAATCAACAACAACAAAAACAACCCCAACCAAAACAATCTCCCCATCCACAGAACTCCATCATGTAAAGGCACAGCTAAGTTAGATCTCCCTATAAAGTATCTATGCAGTACCTGATGCAGGAATGTTTTGATTGGGAGATCTCTGAAATCCAGAAGTTGGATAATGATGGTGTTAAAACCCACAGTGCCAGAGACCTTTAGCACTAGAGAAAAAGCTTCAAAGAACAGTCAGCGTGCTGAAGGAAGGACATTTTGCTCGGAGAAGGACATCATCCCCTCACAGCTCTGGAAGGAAAAGCAGACTTTTTCCCTTGAAACCAGGTCCCACTTCACATAATATTTATTTTTGCAGGTCGCCTTTGGACCCACACAGAACTCCAGTGTCAGTGACTGGATTACTTGTACTTCACTGAAACCATGCCACCCACACAGAAAAAAGGTGTGAGGAATTCCTGAAGAGCTGTCAGGCAATTATCAGCTGGTTCACACTTGCCCTTGTAGGGCCAGCAGACTCCAGAGTCTCATGTCCTGATAGCCTTGTGGCAGGCTTAAATAATGAGCTTATAAACTAATTTTCACACTGTCAGTCTCAAGCCAAACAAACAGCTTTAGGTATCAGACAGTTCATTGAATTTTTCAACAAGTGCCTTGTTTCACAATACCGTGGTTTTGGCAGCAATACATTGATGAGAAAACTACTCAAATAATCAGTCTCTTAGTAAGTGTCAAGGCATAGGGGAACATGTGCAGGATCTCCAGAACCACTCACCCCTTGGTAAGGCAGCACAACTACAGTCAACAATAACAAGAAAAACCAAGGCATCCTTTTACAGTACAGTGTGGGACCAGTAAATGTCATTATTTTTATAATCACCTTTTCACGAGGTGAAAATATCACAGAGAACATTAATTGATAATAAATTCCTAATTATTAAACCAAAGTTCTGGCAAATCCTCTTTCATATCTTCTCATTCTTTTGATTTCTTTGTTGTCTGTGCATTGTTACAAAATTTACATTTATTCATGCCAAGGATACAGCTAAAAAGGCCAACGGTACAGTACACATTCTGAAAACAGCTATATCACTCATAACGAGGTACAGCTTAGGCATATTCCCAGAGTTAATTATAAATGTTTGTGCTTGAATGTCAATGCAGGAAAACATAATCTTGTTACAATATAAAAAGTTATTATATAATGGCCTTTCCTAAAATACAGTTTACTAGAGCATAGCAGGTGGCAGACAGAAAGCTGAAAACTGTAACAAGCAATTACATTACAGAATTTTTTCCCTGCAGTTTCATTAGCTAAATTTCTTCCTATTTTAATCTGATCTTTTTAATAATGTGTCAGGACTGACACTCCAGTGGACACGAAACTCAGAATGGTCATGGTTGAATAAATGCATCTATTTAATTTTTCTCTTCAACTAGCTTTAAAAATTAATTTATCTGATTGCTCAGGCTATTATATAAAATTTGTTGGACTTTGTGTATTACTAATAGGAACCTTCCTTGTATTTTTGCTCTCTGTTGCCTAGATGAGGTTTTTCTAATTCTTTCTGATGGCTGATTAAAGAAATAATGAAACAATGACAAAAGTCAATTCTGCAAAGTTCCCACAAGGCTTCAAACAGATCTGGAGTTACGGAGGAGGAAAGTATCAGAATGGTTTTTAAAAACAGTCTTGGGGTACAGTATTATTTTAACAATTCATTGCACTTCCACACCACAAACCCACATATTTTAGCAGTGTTGCCAGCCCAAGAAATCTGCCTTAAGCATATCCAGCAATCAAAGGAGCAGAGCTTATCACAACATTACTTTTCAGGTGTGCTCAGGCAAATAGATGAATTTACCATCAAATTGCAACATAGGAACTACTACATAAAATAGGTCAATTCCAAAATATCTTCATGAAAATATCTTAAAGATTTTCAGTGTTTGGTGAGGACTGTAGAGAGAGCTAGCAGAAAAAAAAATCAATTAAAAGAAGCTTCTTCTAATTTTTTTTTTATTTTTTTCCTTTTAATTGTTTGAACCATTTTTTCAGGTTCATAAATCCTGTATGTATCTTGCTTCCAAAGATACTTTTCAGGGGATATAAAAAAGGTTACATTTTTGAAAGGGAAATTAAACTTCTGAAAGATCAGTCTAATCTTTAGTGAAATACTACGGCATTTATAAAGGCTGATTTTAATCCCAAGTAAATCCAGATTAGCTGACGAAGAGAATGAAATTACACTATTACATGCATGAATGGTGACAAGTGACCTTGATTTACAGAGTTTTATAAAGAAATATTACCATTCCTGGGGTGCTCAGAAGTAGTTCCCCAACTGTCAGGGATTGCAGCAGTTAAGAGAGTTAGTAGAGGAAAAAAATGTCACAAGACAAGGCCTTGTTTAATTAGTAAAAAACATTCACCCATCACCTTTTATACTTGAGATGCAAAATATCTCCCTGGCATTGAAGTTTCGTGCATGCCCTGGGTTCCATGCAAGTTTGGAAAGAATTATCAGTGAACTATTTCATTTGTACCTCCCAAGACACACTAACCCAGCGAATTCAGATATGCAAATGTTTGGATCTGTGCATTAATTGCACTGTTCTCATGTAAGGATGTTACTGAGTGTGTGAAACCCAAGCTCGCTGTGGACGCTGTCTGTGGCCCTTGGGAGCTCTGCAATTTAGTAAGTATAGCTCAATGTATAGAAGTGACATAAATAAGAAATAAATTACAGTACATTTACTGCGGCTACTCCACAATTTTTCCTTTACATTCCAAAAGTAGATCAGTTCCCCTGAGCTGTACAAGTTATAGATAAGGATGGGCTAAAACTTGCAGATTTCACATTTGCGTATAATGCTTTTCAAATGAGGGAGCCTTGCCTAGAGACTTCAATCACTTCAGACGTGCCCAAAACTCAAGTAAATTATGAGATTGAAGAGATTACAACTGTCATCTTCATCTTTTACTCTGGTAAAAGTTTCATTTCAAATCTTGGTTATCTTTGCATGCAGTTCAGTGCTATATTGTCCTGCCACCTACTAATCAAAATTTGGGAAAAAGATGAATCTCCCAAAGTCAAACATATATTTCTCCTATTGCACAGCACAGTTTGTTCCAGTTAAGGAGCTGATGCCACCATAAAAACTTCAGTTTTAAGGGGATACTAAAATGATCTATAAAGTTTTGCTCTAGAACAAAACTTACTGTGCAAGGTTATTAGGTCAGAAATCTTTTCTTCAGCTTCAAATGGTATGATTCAAAAAGAAATAAAAATAAAACAAATGGACTTTTGGAGCTGACATTTCAAAAATTTCTTTGTACCCTTACTTCTGTGGAAAACTTGGAATTCCATTTTTTTAATTCCCCATCTTGCCAATGCAGCCTCATCACTCAATCATTCCTGTGCACATTCTTAACAGGGTAATTAAGACTCTATGAAGATGAGTGAGAATGGAAAGTAAGAACAAAAAACCAAAATATATTTGAGCACTGTGTTATCTTCCCTGACTCAGTCAGGTACATGCTCATTACTAAGTGCCACTCTCTTCACTGCCTCCTTTCCCAGGCTGCTTGATCAGGTTTTTCCTTTCCTTTCCCTAGGCCTCTCCTGCAGATCCCTGCTCTTCCCATGCCTTTTCCATGCTCTCCTACAGGGTCAGGAGAGTCTTCTCCACTGTACATTCAAATTATTCAAAGTTATCTGAGTCCCTGCTACAAGAACAGAGAACTTGTGGAGCAGCAGCTACAGCCTGGACCAATGCAACACCCCTTCTCCTTGGGGAAGGAAAGCAAAGAATAAATCCCCAGCCAGCTCTCAGCCCTGTAGGCAAAGTGACACTGCAAATTCCCACCTACCAGGACATAGGGAAAAGGATCCCCATCCCAAAGAGGAAGCTTGTCACCCTTACAGCTCTTGGTGACATTACAGCAGACCAAGGAGGAAAGAATGAATGTCTTCATCTCTTTAGCCACAATAATTACTCTGGTTTTGGGGGGCTTTGTTTTAGAAGCACAATTAAAAAATGGCAATAACTCTTCCTCCGAAAAGTTTCTAAAACCTCCATTGCCCTGGCAACATCTGCTGAGAGCACTTGGAAAAGAGACTCACATCAGAATTGCATTTATGATAGCTGATGTACTTGCCAACTTTGAAAAGCCACCTGAGTGATGAACTGTTGCTTTCTAATTGATGCCTTCTGTTTCCTTCACTTCTATTCATTTTCCTCCCTGTAGAAAACTAAGAACATTTTTATGCCCTTTTTTCACCTTAAGTTCTTTTCTGAATAATGGAAAATATTTTCAGCATTTAAAAGGATTGTTTTGTTGGTTTTCTTTTTTAATGAAACTAAGGAGATAACGAGAGGTCGTGGACATTTGATATTGCAACTCTCATTCTAATCTGATCTAATACAGGAACCAAACAAGAAAAAAAATCAAAACAGTAGAGGTTTGACCTCTTCACTTGTTTTTCCTTTCCTTAAATTGTAGAAAACAGACTGTTCATAGAGCATGCTTTGGAGAAATCAACTTCTCACGTATTACCAATCAGGTTCTCAATTCTCAAAGTTAACATCTGCATTAAAAACAAAGGAAAAGTTCAAGTTGAAAGAGGGAATTAATTACAAAGCATCATTTGATGGTATGCTTTCATGAAGGCAAGGGCAACTTTCAGCTATCCTTTGCAACATATTAGGCTCAATTCCATTTTCCAAATATGTTATCAATATGATAATTCCACACCTTCCCATCTGTAGACAGGCCAGTCTTCATAAAGGTGGCATTATTACTACAAATACACTGAGGGGAACTATTTCAATTACCAGGAGACTATGCAGCTCCAAGTCTATTTATTTCAATTTATTCAACTGTCTTGATATATGCGTGAATAGAACTTTTATAAAGAATGAATAAATTCACCTTGAAATTGTACCAATTGACTTTGGCTGGGCTGGGCTGCGCAATGGAATCAGAATCACTTTTGAAATAAGCCCTGACAACGCTGATCAAAACGAAGTGGCTACTCATTTATTAAAGTGACAGCTCAGCCATGGTTTCAAGCAAGGGGCTGATGTGGCCTGGGGTGTCAGCCATGGCCCGGGGTGATGGCTGTGCCTAAAAGCTTTTGAGCCAGTTGTGCTCTCTGAAGCTGCATCTGACGGAAATCTGACATTTCCTAGGGCTGCTGCACCTGCCTGGATGTCAAGCAGCTGGTGTGAGTACTGTCACCCGTTTCAGATTGTTATTCCACGAGTGACAAGTTTGCCCTGAGACTACATGCATGAAATTGATCCTTTTTCTCTTTGTTATGAGCAATCTGGTCAGGGAGAGAGCATATTGGGTTAGACACATGCACAAATACCCAACCCTCTAATTTTACAAATTCATTAACTTAACGACAACTGAAATGCATCATCACTGGAAATGCAATTCAAAACCTATATTTGAAAGTTTCAGCCTGAGAACTTAAGTTTGTAGAATTTATAAAGTGATGGGTTCAGTGGTATTCTGCTTTGAATGTTCAAGTAGAGGATTGCTATAGCAACCCACATCCTGCTTTAGAATCAATAGCAATTCAGGCAAGACAAGCTGTTAAGGCAGTGTACCAGGTAGGAACGTGCTTCCTCAGTTCGTTGTAGGGGCTGCTACAACGGAAGTTTAAGTTAAAGCCGGAATCACAAACTTTCTATATGATTTTGGAAAGCAAGGTAGGGGATGAGGGGGATGAATATCAGTGAATTTGGATTTGAGGAAGGGCTTAGCTGAAAGTAGCAGACTTCATGAGAAACTGAAACAAAGACTCCAGATTGTGCTCTGTGAGCTTTTGCAAAGAACAGAACTGAGACTGAGTGAATCTGTGCTTTCCTGAAAAGTCAGTTTTAGATTTGCTCTTATGCACAAGAAATCCTCTAAAATGCAGCCACAGAGGTGTTCCTCCATTGAGTCTCTGTGAAAGGAAAACCCAAAGCAGAACCAGCATGACCTCATGCAAGTTTCACTGCACTGTTCACTATCAGCCAAAGGGGGTGTTGGAACTAATTTATAATGTCCATTCAAAGCCATGGCTAAATGCTTACAGTTATACAATTGATATAATTCAGTGAGAAAAATTCTTTTGATAACCAGCTATTAGAAAATGTATCTTGCTCTAATAAAAGAGTAAAATAAGGAATTTGGTTTTGGAACATATACCACTTCACCTTTCTGAATGTGCATGTTAGGCCTGATCCTGTCATCTGTAGTGCACTCAGCACTGTGAGTCAGTAACCCTTTGTGGTTCTAAGCTGGTTATCTGGTGACTCCAGACACTAAGCTGACTGGCAGTTTTACAAAGGCTCTTCTGTCCGGACTTCTCAAAGACTGACACACTTCCAAACAAGTTTCAAATAGTAGAGGAAAAAAGTGGGAAATATAAGCAAGCTCTGTTTTGTTCTAATTCCTAGAGCTCTTTTTGTTTTCTATAAATATTTATAGTAAATTGCAAGTATTCATCAGTTTCAGAATAAACATCACAATAAGAAAACACCTCTGTGTGTGCCCCTCAAAAGGTGATGATAAGAAGTGCTTATTTCCTTGTAAGGAGGAAGCACTGATTTCAGAAATTTTAATGCATGTCAGTGCAGGAATGAATACCAATTCCCAGACATTTGTAGGCATTTGCACAAGTATATCAAATAATGAGAAAAAATGAAGAACCTCTCAGAATATATATTAATATTTTATATTACTCAACCTATTGACACAGCAAGATAAAGTTACAATATGTTCCTACCTTCCTCACAGCTATGAAGCTGAATAAACCATCAAGCATCCCAATGTAACTACTGCAGAAGCTCTCTACTATCAAGAGAAATCCTTTGCATTTAGGGAAAAGGTGAAGAAAAGTTGGCTAGAAGTACTACATCAAGAAATAGGTAAAAACCTAAGAAAAGTAAAGAAAGATCCACAACACAAATGGTACAGATTGAATGGGACTGTACTTTTTGATGATTCCAACCTCTCCTTTTTTTATTACTGTTGCCATACATTGAGCTCTTGGAACTGAGTCCAGCAAACAAGCAGTTTTGCTTTTAAGATGCACTCTGTGATGTGAAAATCCTTTAATGGATTCATGCTATGTTTATAGGTGGTAGAGTCTCCCTTCCAAAATAAGTCTCCTGAATGTAAATATTTAATTTGTCCTGTTTCAGATTATTGTGTATCATAATAGTTAAATCATTTTCTTAGATCATTAAATATTCAGTCTGGTTTGGAATTAACTTTTCCTTCAATTTGCATCTTGCCATAGGAAGTTTCTATTGCCCTGACTTTATTCATCCCATCAATCCTAAATTTAACAGCAGCGGGGAAATAATACTATGTTGTTTTTATTGGTAATAAATAATTTTACTTGAGCCTTTCTGGGAAATTGTCCAGGCATTGCATTTGTGTTAAGTTATAAGATTTCCAGAGACAGTGGGAGAAAAAGTTCATTATCATCTTTGACCCTTGGTGAAAACAGTGTTATTAGGTGTTCCTGTCTGGCAAAAGCAAAGCTTCTTATTTCAGCCTGCACTCGTTTAGTAAATTACTTGAACTCTCTTGGTGTTTTCACATTTACAGAGCTACACAGGGGAAAGAAATTTCATTTTAACAAAGACGGCAGAAATGCTGTGCAGGGACAAAAGACCGACCACAAAGCCCTCTTCCTTAACCACTAACGACTCCAAATTACATTCACCACTTCATGTGTGCTACAGAGAGTGTCATTGTCTTCCCTCCCGGAACAACATCTGGCACCGTGCACATCTGTACTTCAGACATTCCCACCCGCAGAGGACAGAAGGTGCAGCCTCATTCCAGACCACCTCGATCCGCACACTCACAAGTCAGATATTACACTTCGGGGGTTTTCTCCCCGGCAGCTGGGGTTCTGGGATTTCAGCTTCTCTCGAGCCGTCCTCAGCTTCCCAGATTGCATCTTTTGACAATCTGTGGCAAGCACTTTCTTCCCAATTTGCCAAATCTTCGGGCGACACAGGAAAGTAAGACGAGACTCTGTGATCTTCCAGACAGGCTTTATTCGCCGAAAGACCCCCAATGGTCTCAGCACCTTTCCTTTTATCCCTAACTCGGGATGGGGTTTACAGAGAGCTGTCAGCCCGCCAAAAACGGACCGAGGCAAAGCCATGCTTTTTTCAAACTCCCAGGGGTTTGTTTCCCAATGGGAAAAGAGCTTCTCCCTTGTCCCTCCTGGTTCCCCACCGTCAGACAGTTTTTAGCTATGCAATATTCTAAAATGAGTGCTGTATTTCTCTGGATGTGCAAACTTTCTTGGCAATAAGCCTTCATTTTTTTTTTTTTTTAAACAGCGCATTATGTCAACTTTTTACACTTCCCAACAATGTCCTCGATGTAGTTTAATTGTCTTCTCGCAGCCATCAGAGATCAGCTGACAGTTTTTGGAAGGGCTCGCTATTAGAGCAGGAGCGCGGATCCTTTTCCCGCAGGTGACACACAAGGCGCTAACCGAGCCCTTGACAAGCTGCATTTGTCACTTCCGGCCGCAGCTTTACAAATCACCATTTACATCACAACTGCAGGGCCTGCTGCCAGCGGAGAAAAGCTCTTTCATGCTCGTCCCTTGTCCTGGCTGGTTCACAGATCACAGCTCTTGATTGCTCCTCGTTCCCCCTTCCATGACATGTACAGGCGCACAAACCCATTGCCCCTTCTCAGCCCATCAAATGTGATGCTGAAGTAATGCCTTACATTTTTCCTTACAACTCACGGCAACAAAGATATTCTTCCCACAGTGTCTGGCTTTGTTACTGTGGTTGCATAGGAAAATAATGTCATCATGCTGTGCTTTAAAAACTGTGTCCCTGTCTGCAGTTAACTCATTCCATCTCAGAGATCACTGCATGTTTCTGTGCATGCCGAGTAAGTACTTTACCTGAAAAGAGATTTTGCACAATCTGAAAATGCCCAGGAGGCAAACTGTTTTATGAAAGTTCATAGTCAAAATCAACTTTGCAGAGGAAGGGTTATCTGTCTTTTCCAAATTCCCTGTTACAGCCTGACAGCTTGTGAAAAAGACTGGCTAAACAAGCCCTTCATGTATGTTTAGCAATTGACAGTTTTCTAGAATGTGGGAGTTTTTGTTTGTTGGGTTTTTTCTTCTTTACATTGCTGTTTAGCAGAACTACAAATCACAGCAGGGGTCAATTAGTGTAGCTGTAAATGTTTTTCTGGCAGCTTTTATCCTTTAAGGCACCAGGTACCGCCTTGAATTGAAATGTAAGCAGTTCTCTACTAGGATGTCCTGACCTTTGAGCTACTCACTTTTTTGTAAGGCAAAGGTTAGTTTTAATTCCCTCTGTTAAAGCACATGCCTATCTGTGAGAGTCTTCTACCTCTGGGTGCTGGGCTCTGACCCCCAGCACCAATCTCCTGCCCAACCTCAGGCTTGTAAGAGAGCCCCCTGTCCCCTGAACCTCCCCAGGGGCTCTCCTTTCCTCCTCAAAAGCAGAGTTTTCTTCTTCCCTTAATACAAGCAGTGCCTCCAAAGCATCAGTGGCACTGATCTGTGTAGAAGTGAATGAGCTGAGAGCACTAGGATCACATTTGTCTCTGTAATTTAGAATTATTCAGAGAAAAGTGATAGGTTAAAATTTTTCTTTGTAGACCTAAAGGTTTATATTCATTCATTCCTAAAAGGTCTGTGCAGCCCCTATGATCATGATGAACTTTTTTGATTACACTAAAACCAAAGCTTCACTAGGAACCTTTTTCTCTCGACTTAGCATTCATAGCTGAGTTTTGGTCTCTGCTGATCTCTAGAGGATTAAGTTGCACCTTACTTGGTTACACACAGTAGTATCCACTCAGAATGCATAAATCCTAAGGAACTAAACCCATGCTTTTCTCTTTTTTACCCCCACAGAACCATATTTGGTTCCTCAGACTCAGTGACAAAGCAAGGTAGATTCAGGAGTGATTTCTTCACGGCTGTTAATTTGAATAATGTCCTTGAATGCTTTTGATGTTTCACAACTAGGCTCATTTATTCCCCTTATTACCTGTTTCCCTTCATTCTCATCTGATCTACCAAGAAATACACCAAAACTAATCCTGTCACAAATCCACCAGGAGAGGGGTGCACCATCAGCAGAAAACCAGCAGACTCCTTGCCTGAGCTAACTTGAGGACAGGAAACCCATTTTCAATTATCCATTCTAGGGAACTTCTTACACATGAAACACTATTTGTCCAATGCCTTCCATTGCCTTCAGTCCTCTCCTTTAGTGCCTGTGGCATTATTTGAATTACTCCCATATAAAAAGACTGAGACTGACACACCAGACAATTCTGGCAGTGCTGCATTAATGGTTGGACTTGATGATCTGAGAGGTCTTTTCCAACCTAAATGAGTATGATGACATGATTCTCTAAAAAGCTGAAATTCTGATGTCTTGTTCCAGGATTAAAATACTGCCATAGTGGTGTACTCTAAGAATTATTTGTCTAAGAATTATTATGAAATGGTGTGATTGTTCACTAACTACTCTTTTTATGCTTTCAAAATATTTCATCATGACTGTGGCAGCAAAAACTTATTTTCATTCCAAGCAAAGGCAAACTGAAGCCTTTCAAAATTTCTGACAACAGCACTTTGTGTCTCTGAACAGCCAACAGTGAGCAGGGAAATCAGTTGAAATGACAGTCCCAGCATCAAGTATTTCTTAGTTATTTTTTATAAAGAATGAAAATGTTCCAATATGGGAGACAGAAAGGTTTCCACCCAGGAAAAGGCAAAAACTGGACCGGATGCTTCAGTGCAATCTGGATGATCCAAAAGCAACTGCTGGTACCCACCTGGACAACTTCTTTGACAATTTTTTTTTTTTTNGTTGTCTCCCCCCTGGGCGTTTTTTGTTTTTTTTTTTTTTTTTTTTTTTTTTTTTTTTTTTTTTTTTTTAACAGATCTGTTCCCACACCTGATTTCATTTCTTTGCTTCTGGAGGGGTTTTTTGACAAATAGAGTTTTTTATTTAAAAAAAATAGAAGCACATTATCAAAACAGCATGATCAATTCTGTTTGTAATCTCTCATTTTTCATACAAATGGTGATAGATAAACATTTACTTAAGTAAAGACTAGCTTTGTGTGCAAATGACTACTACAATAAAGCACTTAGAAAAGCAGATCAACAGTGGTTTCACTGAGAACAGAAACATGTTTGATAAATAATTCATTTATACCTACTGTGCATAATAATCACTCTTCTTAAGTCAGTATTTCTTGGAAAAAATTATCAGTCAACAATTTTTCTGGAAACATGACATAGAGGCCTCTTTCACAATGGCAAAAAATCTAAACATTCATAAATAAGGCATCTTCAGCTTATTAAAAAAATTAACTCCTTCAGAATCTTGGTTTTCTTGCAGGTTTTACTTGTTACGGAGCATCTGACTCCAGATTCTGGTTAAGAATGTCTAAGCATGCCCTGCTAAGCCTTCTGCCTCTGCATATGCATCAGAGCTGCAAAGCTGTCCTGTCCTTGTACACAGCCCTGACACTCAGAGAAGTTATCATTGTGTTCAGCACTCGCTGCACTACACAGCTGAAAACAACAGAGAGGCAGTGCTTGGTATTTGCAGTGATTACAGCAGGCAATTTTCTGTGAAGTTCAAGAAATCATAACACCCAAGAGAAATATTTTCTAGTCTGGAAGATGACTGCTTGTGTTTACTAGCATCACCTTTCATATCTGAGAAAGTATTGGAGCCAAACATACAGCTTCCTTATGTAAAAAAATATA
>VYXD01008534.1:75449-150023 GCA_013397195.1 Hylia prasina | reverse complement strand
GGCCGCGGTCATAAAGCGCCGCGGCCCCAGCGCCGCCGCCCCGTGTCTGAGCCACGGGCTCTCCGTATGTACCGGAGCGGTAGGCGGACAGCCTTGGGGGACACCAGCCGCGACTTGAGGGACCTCGGGAGGAGGATGCTGGGGGGTACGGGACTATCCCAGACTTGGGGGGTGCTGGGCGTATACTAGGGTATGGGATTGTCGACTTGGGGAGTCCTGGGGGGAGCATGCTGGGGGTACCATGGCCAGCTGGGAAGATGCTGAGAGGACAGGACCATCCTAGGCTCAGGGAATACTGGGGGAACCACCCCAAGCTCATGGGGAGCATCCCTGTGTGCCCAGCACTGAGCTCCATTTTTGTCTGCAGAGCCCCTGGGATGCCCTGCCTGGATCCTCCTGCTCTGCTGGAGCCTGGCCGCTTGCTGCACAGGTAAGTGGCGGTTACTGTGGGGAGCCTGAGGTCAACCTCAGGCTCTATGCCCCTCAAGAGGTCTGTTCAGGGGTCTGGGGGGACACTGCCTCCTCACCCACTATAAAAATGTGGAGTCTTGGGGTCACTCTTACCTTCCACCTCACCCCACTCTGCTGCCTCAGGTGCCATGGCCCTGCAGCCACCCAGCATCACCATCGTGCGGACACCAGCAGAGCTCCCCCGACCAGGTGAGAGACCCTCGGGGCCATGGCAGGGACAAAGGGTGAGGAGGCTGCAGTGGGGGTTAGCTCCTGTGCCAGCATCCAGCAGACACAAGGTGAATCCTCCACACATAGCCAAGATTTCAGGGTGCTGATGAGGTAGGGGAATGTTCCACTTAGTTGGGGAGGGAGGCTGTGCCTGGGGGGTACTGGGGATCCTTGCAGCCTCCCTGACCTTCACACCCCCTCCGGCTGCAGGCGAGAGTGTGACTGTGTCATGCGAGGCATTGAGTGGGCTCCCAGAGTTGACACTGCTCTACTGGCTGGAGAATGGCTTCTTTGTGGAGAGCCTGCACCCAGATGGGGCTGTGCATGAGGGGACAGTGCAGTGAGTATGGGGATAGGGGGCCTGGGGGGCAGTGACAGCAGGGCAGCCCCAGTTGGGGCAGGGCCTCTGGGTCTGCCCATCTGGAGTAGGCACTGATTGGTCCCTGCTGGGTCCACAGAGAGCAGCTGCAGGGCTCGGAGTTGGCCCTGCACCGTGATCTGCACTTCAGCTCCTTCGACAACCAGCACCTGCACACCAACTTCACTTGCGTGGTGCTCAGTCCTCTTGGTGTCGACACCAGGGAAGTGCGATGGCCGTCCCCTGCGCTGGCCCCTATCACTGGGAAGAGTGGGGGCCTGGGCTGAGACAGGGGAGCAACTCTCATGCTGGGTGCTGGGTGCTGGGTGAGCACCCTGCAGTGCAGCTCGTTGCTCTGACAGCCCTACACCACTGCATGCACATGTGACACCTCCAGGGAGGCCCATCTCTGTGACCTGCTTTGGAGACTGCATGGCCCCACATGTGCTGTCCCCACTGCAAGTGGGGCTCCTCATGCCCCAAGCCGAGTCAGGAGCGCTGCCTGGGCTGGAACCAGCCCTGCCCATAGCTGACTCTGGGATCCCAGAGTTTATTAAAGTACATTAAGGCTGCCCAGTGTCACCTGCATCCTGAGGATGGTGCTGGCCAGGGATATAGAAGGCACCTGTGGGATTAGGAGGGAGGGAGAGGAGGTAGCCCTGGTGCCTGTGAAGGGCAGGATCCATTCCTGGGCCCCCTTTGTGCCTGGCAAAGGGCACAAAGCCGCAGTCAGGCCCAGTTCTGCCCAGGGAATACCTAGCACAACGGCTGTGCCCGGCCCTGTAGGAGAGGGTGGATGGAGAAGCCCTGGGGTCCAGGCACCCCAGAAGATGGGCCTATGACACCCCTCTCTGCACTTGGCGGGGTTGGGGCTATTCCTCAGCATGGCATTGCTGAGTCCCATCTGCTGCTCTGTGGGGCAGCCCCTGTAACCATCCTCGGCTGGCAGGGTCCCTGCTCTTGGGTGCCAGCCCTCTTCTTGCTCCCTCAGGGGCTTGTGGGGGTTGTGACCCCCGCCCTGGGCTGTGGGACAGGCTGGGGAACAGATTCCAAACCACTTGAGCAACCCCTGAGCTACTGGCATCACACTTCAGGATGCTCAGAATGTGGGAGGGGTAGGGATGGAGAAGTCTCCAGGTGCAGCCCCCATGAGCTGCCCTCAGCCCAGGGAGCCACAGGAGCCCCCTGGAGACACCCCAGTCCCACAGTAACTTTTAGGAACCAGGGGAAGGCAAGAAGTGGAGCAGGCACCTGGGCAGGGACTTGTCCAAGGCAGCTCTGCTGCATCCCCTAGCCCAGTTAATTCCAGCCTCCATTCCTGGGAGAGTCTCTCATAGACCCCACATACAGCTGCATCCTGACACCACAGCTGCTACTCAGAAAAAGCCTCACCCAGGCTCAGCCAATATCCTGGGGGCAGTGGCACTATGGCCAGGCTGAGCTGGGCACAGATACCTGCCATGCATGACCCTATGCGAGTATCTCCATGTCTCCCATCCTGTCCTGCTGTCCCTGTGATGCTGGTGGCTCCATCCACGACCCCTTCTCCTTGCTGCATTGTGATGGCAGCAACACACTTCTCACTGCAAAGCATGGCACCCAGCCCTGCCATGCCGTGCCATCACACCATGCTGTGTTGTGCTGTGCCATGCTGTGTCACACTGTGTCACACTTTGCTGCCCAGAGACTTCACTGCAAACCACAGATCAGAGCAGCTCAGAGATGCACAAGGCCATCTGCCCATGGCACATCCCCTCACAACCAAAATCCAGACCTCCCGGTCCTGGCAGAGCTGGTGGGACAGGACCATTCCCTGCCGCATGTCCCCATGACCCAGTGGTGGGAGAGACTGTCCTGCGAGATGTCACCTCTCACAAAATCACAGTTGTAGGTGCTGAGCACAGTTGGAAACAGCTGGAAGAGGGCAATGTCAGCAACCTCAAACATCTGGAAAAGCAGGATGAGGACCTCCTTGTCCTCATGGAACAAGTCCTTGGTAGGGATGCTAGCAGGTCTCCATCATAAAGATGACATCCCAGTTGAAGGGCTGGGTGCCCGTTTTCCAGAGGGAGGTGGTGGTGGAGCAGCCAACATGGATGGGTTAGTAGCACTGGAATGCTCTCATGGACACAGTAGCAGCTAAGAAGGTGGGGGTCATGTCTAACACCATCTCCTTGAGGAGGTGGAGGTCTTGCTGGTGTGGAGGGCTGCCAGTGGCCAGGGTCCTGGCCAGCAGATGCTCCATGGTGGGCAGAGCCACCCTGAGGGAAGCCCCCAGATGCTGCAGTGCTGCAGACAGGGAAGCAACTGCTTGTTCCGCAAGTGGTTGGGGAAGTGTGACAGGAGCAAGGTCAGATCAAGGAGTGTGATGGGGCCTTGGAGGGGCTGCTGAGGGACACAGGGCAGGCTGTGGGAAAGCACCCCAGCTGCATCACAGGGCAGAGCCCCTCCTCGCCACACATCCCAGCACTGACCCAGACACTGATGCCAGCACCAGCTGAGACCTGCCCTGCTATGTCACCCACCAGGAGCAAGCCTGTGGGAATACACAGGACAGAGAGTAAGACAGACTTGATCAGCATAGTTGATCTGATACACAAGATGCCATGGCAGGGGCAAACAGAACTTTAACATTACAGAAGATGGGATTAAACCTGCTTACGGGAAAACAAGTGATTCAATCAAGACCTCTGCAAGCAAGAGATGTTGTAAAATGTATGAGTTGTCTGTATAATTCTTAACCTGATTTTGTAGTAGAAAATTATTAAGCTTCCTGAAATGGTATATAAGCTTTGGCAAAATTTCAGTAAAATCGAGTTCTGATCACTGAATCAGTCTTCCCGTCTCTCCATCAACCATCAATAATTGGTGCTTCGTGTGACCAGAGAAGAACCGGCTAGCTGTCGGGAATTGATGACGCCCCTGGAACTGATCGTGACGGTGAGAGAACCACATTTGGGCCCACAATCGCCTGTATGCTGCAACGTGACAGGTGAGCCAGGGGAACTAAAAGTATGGGACAAGGGATGTCCAAAGAGAGAGACGTATATGAATCCATGCTACGCCTCCTGCGCAAGCATGGATCCCCCATCCCTAAGCAGGACCTTAAGTCGTTCCTACAGTGGGTGTCATGCATGTTGCCTGATACCACCCATTCTTCTGTTTTTACCCTCTGCTTCCAGGACAAGGTCGGCATTAAACTCTACAAGCTGGCTACACTACCTGGCCATGAGCCAGAGCTACATTTGCTTCCTGCTTGGAGGGCAGTAATGGATGCAGTTAAAAGAGGGGGGGGAGTGAGGTAGCCTGTGAGACTACTGTGGAGACGGCCCCTGCAGCCATGCTGAACCAAGATCTGCCCGGGTGCCGTTCCCCGTCATCCCCTGTCTGCACCCCCTTCCCAACAAACAGCAGGGATAGAGCCCAGTCGCCACCTGTAGCCCTTCCGCTGTCCCACCAGCGACCCCAGAGCCACCAAACGCTAATCGCTTATGCGGACACTGACTCTAGCAGCGACGGAGAGTCTTTTGACCCTGGCCCCGGAAAAGATCTGGACTTATTCCCTTCAAATATGCATAACAATTGGTTACGCATAAAATAGAAAGCCATTAAGGACAGAGACTTTGACACTGTGGCAGAGATTTTTGTAGCCCCCATGCGACTCTGCCCGAGGAGGGGGAATCCACGATGGGAGGCCTAGGGCCACTCAGAAATCAAGGAACTGCACCGTACCACGGCAGAATATGGTCTGGGGTCCCCTTCAGTAATTTATTAAGAGCAAGTTTCACTACTTACCTCATGACTCCTCATGATGTTAAATCATTGGCAAACCTTTTGCTTACCCCAATGCAATACGCAATATTCATGGCACAATGGAAAAAAAGATTGGAGAACTTAATTGTGACCTATGCAGGACATGCAAATCAAGCCCTGGTTGCCTTAACTATTGACCACTTAGCAGGGGAGGGGGCCCATACTGATCCCACTGGCCAGGCTGCATTACCGAGAGAAGCCCTCAAAGGGATCACGGAGGCAGCTTGTTTTGCATTTCTTAAGGTCCCTGTTATAAATGCATATTTTGGAGTTGGCTTTTCGCATATAGTGAGATGATTGCTTTATGTATAATATGGGAAGGTTTTTTTAATCTTTTATTAATAGAGTTTGGAAATGTGATGAATGTAAATATTAAACAGGCTCCCCAAGAACCCTATATGCAGTTTGTAGACAGATTAAAACAAACACTGGAAAGACAGATTGATAAGGATCAGGCCAGAGAACTTGTCCTTCTCAAACTGGCTATAGAAAATACTAACGAGGACTGTAAATGCCTCTTGAAAACCCTGCCCCCAGAACCTGAGCTGACACTGCTTCAAATGACTGAGGCTTGCAACCGCCTGGGGACATTGCAACATACCACGGCAATAACCTACCAAGCCGTGGGACAAGGCATAGCCGATGCTTTTGCTGCTTTGAAAATAATACCTGAAAAGCAGCTGGTTTGTTTTGGCTCCGGGAAGCCCGGGCACATTAAAAAAGTCTGCCCGGAGGCGCAAAAACAAAAAACACCAAGTGTATGCCCTTGCTGCCAGAAAGGTCCCCAGTTTGCTAATGCCTGTCACTCTAAATGTCACAAAAATGGCCAGCCTCTGCCGGGAAACTCATCTTGCAGCATGGGATGGCGACGTGTGAAGAAGGAAGTCCCACAGCCAAGCCAGCAGATGCTGCAACCTGGAGCAACCTTCAACTTCCAGCCAGCCCTGGCCCCACCACCCGGTCCATTGCAGAATTATGTCAGCCACACCCGGCAGCACAGGACTGGACATATCAACCAGCAGAACAGTAACGTTGACAAATCATTCTGTGTTTTGTCTCCGCACAGGAATTTGTGGACCTTGTTGTTATAGACAGAATTTGTTAATTTGTGCGATTATAAAATGTATATGTTATAAAGTTACGTTTGAGTATTGAAATTCTTGGAGGCAAGCAGGAATTGCAACATCCTGCTTGGCTGCCAGGAAACAAGACCTTGCTTGTACCTCCTCAGAAAAAGGACCCCACTGGATTCCGTCAAAGAATGTAAAGCCATTCCGGGAACCTCTACCGGCAGCTGACGGAGGCCAGGACGCCACCAAGACCCTGGGAGAGGAGGAAGAGGAGGAATTCCACCCAGGCTGCAGCTGACAACATCTTTTGTCTACCTATAAAGCAAACTGTGAACTTTGGGTTTTATATCAGTACAAAGGGTTTGGGAATTGGTGATATCACAGAGGCCTTTTGGCAAAAGTGTGGTGTAAATCAGGTATTAAGCCATTGAATTTTTAATTATAGTAGGATAGTGTGTTTAAACTAAAAGTAGAATCTGGATCTTGGCTAGAGAACCTGTTTAGGGGCTGGGGTTTGACACCTTGGCTAAAAGATTTTTTTAGGAGAGGAATGCATGTGATAATTTTAGTAATAATTGTATTAATTATGATACCTTGCTTGCTTCAGTGTGTGCAGAGATTGATTAATAAGGCTATTAAGGGAGTCTTCTTGGTTGATAGAGGAGGGGGAGATGTGGGAATACACAGGACAGAGAGTAAGACAGACTTGATCAGTGAAATAAATGGCATCTGTTAATTCATGCACTTATAAAATGTATATGTTATAAAAATTATGATTAAGTGTTGAGATCCTTGGAGGCAAGTAGGAATTGCAACATCCCACCTGGCTGCCAGGAAACAGGACTTCATTAACATATGATTGCAAGAACGAGATTCCCAGGAACAGACAAGAGTCCACAAACGTTACACCTGGCTACAGTGAAACTATACCTCATTAACATAAGACGAACCATGGCTTGGACAAGAAATGGCCCATTCTCACTACACCTGGGCAAATACGTCCTGAAACCGGGTTCCGGTAAATCCAATCAGATATCTGTTCACTTCCCCGAAACAGCTTTGTCCAGTAAAACGCAAAGGACAAAGATCCACAATCAAGATAGCCAGGATCATTGGAAACACATCACTATTCATCCGTCCTACAGGAAGAGTTTTTGTCCATCCCAAAGTGAAGAAAGAAACCAGCATGAATATGTTTAATCTCAAAGGAAGAAAGGAATCCCTGCCCCGGGCAGAAAAAAACGTATAAAAACTGACGGGACTGAGACCACTTGGTGAACTCAGGGGGACTTGCTACCAGAGAGAGAGGGACTCTGAGTTCACCCAGCGCTGACCCCGGGCTCAATGCTGTCACTCTTATTGGAGCTATTGGTGACGGTATCTCAGTCACTTAATAAAATCTATCTTTATAAATTATTAAATTCAGCTTGATTGGGCTTCATTTATAACAATCAGCATAGCTGATCTGATACACAGGATGCTATGGCAGGGGTAAACAGAACTTTAACATTACAGAAGATGGGATTAAACCTGCTTACAGGAAAACAAGTGATTCAATCAAGACCTCTTCAAGCAAGAGATGTTGTAAAATGTATGAGTTGTCTGTATAATTCTTAACCTGATTTTGTAGTAGAAAATTATTAAGCTTCCTGAAATGGTATATAAGCTTTGGCAAAATTTCAGTAAAATTGAGTTCTGATCACCGTATCCATCTTCCCGTCTCTCCATCAATCGTCAATACAAGCGCACTGGAATCCCAGCTGGTAGCACGTCATGAGCCTCTGGGTGCATGGGTGCAAGCATGCTCCTGACCTGGGATGCGGTGCTTACCCCAATCCAAATCATGCTGCTGAGGACAGCATAGGCTCAGGTCAGCAGCAATACCTCTCCCTGGGGACCCAGGTCTGCCCAGCAGGGCACAGCACACTTCGAGGTTCAGAGACAAAGCATGGGGCCAATGCTCATGACACTGGGATGGCAGCTTAAAGCTAAGCCCCCAGCTTCACTTCCAAGCCAAAGTCAACCCCCAAGACTTTATCACTCTTGTGGCTCAGCCATCTCTGACTCTTCCTATGCTGGCAGCAGCGACTTGGCTATTGTTATAAATGAAATTAGATCGAGCCAAACTAGTAATTAATGAAAAATAGATTTTGTTTCGTAACCGAGATACAGTCACTGATAGCCACAATAAAAGCAACAGCGTCGAGCCCTGGATCGGTGCTGGGTGAACTCTGATTCAATCTCTCTTGCATCAAACTCCCTGAGTTCAGGAAGCTGCCTTAGTCCCATCAGTTTTTCTCTGCACGACGCAGAGATTCCTCTATTCCTTTGTGCTTTCACATACTCATGTTGTCTTCTTTCTCTGTGCTGAACTGGACAAAGCTGTTTCTGGGATGTGAATGAATGTTTGATCGAGTTTACCAGAACCCAGAACTGGGATGTAAACTGTGCTGATGGTTCCAGCAGTTGTCCTTGCTTGTTGGTGAGAATGGGCCATTTCTGGCCCAGCCACGGCTTTTTGTATGTTAATGGAGTTTTGTTTCTCGGCCACCAGGTGTGGTGTTGTAATTCTGCTCGCCTCTTACAATTATAACTTTATTACATATATTTTCCACATGAGCACGAATTAACATTGATCTTTTATTACACTATGCTACTCATCACCCCCACATACCAGCATGGTTCGTGTCCATCAGGAGCAGGGTTCTCCTCAGACGAGGGGCACCATCAGCCAGTAGGGAGATGGACAGCAGCCAGGTATGAGGGGTATCTGTAGCAATGGGGAACAAAGACACAGACCCCCTTGTGCATGCGAAGGAAAACGCTTAATTGTAGAAAACGCTTTTCTTATATACCTTTACCGGACATAACCAAAATTTAACAGAAGAAGAGCACCGATTTGACTGCTCAGCTGCAGTGCTGCTGTCCGTATGTCTCACCACCCAGTCAGCTTCCTGCTGACATGCTCGCCACGCGTCTCTCCCCACAACTGCCTCTCACCCCCCGACTGACCTCTGATGGCACAGCCTGCTGCTGTGCCCTGCCACAGGGCTTTCTGGTAAACATAAGCATGAACACCTTTAACAAACACGATCCCATATCCCATAGATATCCATGGGTGATGAGGGGTCAGGGGGCTGAGAGTTGGAGGTGCTGGGGACACTGAGGAGAAGGGGTCCTGAGGCTTGCTGGGATGGCACACAAAGGATTTGCTGTAGTGGGGGAAGTGGAAGCAGCACTATCCCTGGCCGAGGGCAGGAATTCAGCTGGGGGAACCCTGGTGAGGAGAAGGACACACTGTCTCCTTGGGGCACCTGGGATGAGGAATAAGCTCTGGTGTGAGGAGAGCCTGGACAGAGCAGCCCTGGAGGCCAAGGAGGAAGAGCCAGGCACTCCAGCTCCCCTCCGAGTGAGCAGCTGGCACCTCTAAGCATTTTCAGGCGAGCCTTTTGTGCCTGTCAGTGTGGTACAGGTGGCGTTAATGGTTGAGGCGGACCTAGGACCACCCTCCTGGCTGGTGGGGAATGCCATGGGTGCTGGCCCATGAAAACATAAAAGAGCAGCATCAAGTGAGAGAGAAGGCACTGCTGCCTGCCCTGCAGACTGACCCCACTCCCAACCGCAGCTGAGAAATTCAGCCAAGCAGGAAACTGGGCATGGACAAACCCATTCGCTGGCATTCAGAGAAAGCGTAAGTCACTGTTTTGGCTCTAAAGAAGGGGAAACATTTAATTAATTAAGGGGAAACATTTAATCATAAGAGAGAAACATTTAATAGCTTTTATTTTTATGAATGGGGCTGTGTCTCTCTCTTTCCAGTTACTCTTCCTAGCAGGTATTTGTGTTTCAAATTTGTTGCTTTGTAGTGGAAGTGAAGTAAGATTCTGCAAAATTTGCCTTTCATGTGTTGCAATTGTTTATTATACTGTATCTGTATGCCTAAGGTAATAATTAATAGTTCTATGAATAATAACCACAAAGAATGGTGGAGAGATTTTGCTCCATTTTGCAAAGACTCCTTTACGCAAATCTTAAAAGGGGACTGGAATTTTCCTGGGAATTATTCCGGCCAACAGGATTTGAGACATTTTATTCAGTTAAAACTGCCTTTGAGAAGGGCATTGGAAGAGAAGGCTCAAGGAAAGAGCATCTAGGACCTCTGTTTTATTCTGCCATTTAATTTATAAATAAAGTCAGTGATACAGTAAGGACAAACTAAAGTAAATATATTATGTCTATGTAGCTCTGGTGTCTCAATGGCAATGACAGCATCCACTGTCTGAACAGAGCTGAGATATCTGGCCCCCAAGGTGCCCTGCTCAGAGTTTCAGTCTCCAGCTGCTTAGTGACCACTAATATTTCATACCAATTTTTTGATCATGCAGCTTCCTATTCTCACTTTTTTTTTCTTAGTTTAGGATCTGAACAATAGACAATTAAGTGCTACAGTAGACTATAATTTTCAGCATTATGTTTTGGGATAGCAAATCTTTAGTTTCATATAATGTTTAACTTAAACTTTGGTACAGTCACATTAGAAATGGTACTGGGAAATAACCAAAATTGCAGTTAAGCTTTCTTTCCTAAAGTTCACTCAGTGTAAGTGCCCTTGTTCCAGGAGTAGTTGGTTTGACATAAAAAAAATGAAAATTTTAAAAAGTCTTTTAAAAATAAATTTAAGTACTTCAGTGTTAAAGTGCTCAGCTTGAGCCACAAAGGTAGCTCTGGTTTTTGGACAGTGCTATCCATTCTTGGGACACCTGGCTACCCAGAAGGTGTCTCTTTTTGAGGACATGTGAATAAACAGGGCTTAGACTGTGCATACCTTACAATTACAAAAGTATTTCTTGTATGAAAATACAATTGTGTCACCCAGAATTTTCTTAGCCTTCTGATGTTTCATATTGGAGTCAGAGTTTCTCACTTTCCCATGCCTTTTAACATAAACAAAAAATTGGTTTTTTGTAAATATGGCCAATGTTTGCATTCCTTCAAATGGGAGGAGAATGGGATTGATAGTCTGATTGACCAATGTGGTTGAGAGGTGGGAATTTCACCTTCCAATCCATTGTCACCTTGATAAAAGTATATATTTGGAAATTTATAAACAAAGGTCGCTTTTTGGCCTCAGCGCTGCACAATTGTATTTGTGAGCCTGCACACTCATGCTTTATGCATGGATATACACTTCTACTCAGACTTTAAATCCCAGGGAGCACAACTCCACCCATCGTTCTATCTTACTCTACAAAACAGTTCTCTCCTCCCATGGTGGTAAATCTTTATAACACTTGCTTCTTACTTTTCATTTATGTAAATGCTTATCCTGATGTGATTCAAATGTTAATACCCAGGTCAGTGTGTATCTGCCTTCTCAGACAGCATGTACTGTGCATACCTCCAAGCTGGAATAGCTCCAGGTATGTTCTGGCAAAGCAAATCCTGCCACTCATGTGGTCTCCTACTCTTTATTAGGAAAAGTGCAGACTGTGTGTATGAAACACAGCATGAAAATTAAGTTCTTGCACAGCCTTCCTTTCTGCTCTCTCAGGTTGGGAATAATCAAGCTGTGAACTGCTGAAGGTGACCTTCATCTGGGGGAAAAAGGGAGGTATCCTCACTCCCAGTTCTTTGGGAGAAGATGTCCTGCTTTCCCTTGAGTTTTCTCCTGTTATTCTGCGTCCCTGCAGTTTCATGTCACAGCCTTCCCCCACTGTAACATTTGCATCTGCTGTGAAGAGAAGCTCTGCATAGGATGGGCAGGCTTAAGGATTTTACAGAGGTGTTTATAGATTGCCTCTCCTGTAGTCTGTGTACACCTGAAAATCAAAATACCCATACAGTGAACATTTCAAGGGTCAGTGTGTTGTTCAAGTTCAATGCTGCAGTATTGCCTATTTTATCTTGCATTTTTATCTTGCTGGGAAGGAATTTGTTTTACTACATTTGAGCACTCCACCGCTACAACCTAATGTCAGTAGCCCAGGCTTCAGCTGCACAAGTAGACGCAAATATAATTTTCAAACTATTAACAAGAATGAATCATGCTGCAGCTTGAAAGGCTGTACAACTTCAGCTTTGATCAAAAACTTATTTGCCTCAATTTATCGATGGACTAACTAAATAAGTACAGTATTTGTTTAAGCAAAGAGACAGAAAACAAAATTCCTCTCAGCCATCAGCCCACTTAGGGAATTCCTAAAATTCCCATGGAGTAAAGACAGCAAATCCAGCATTTTGTTTTCCTGGAGGCTGCAGTCTCCCTAGGGCTTTCTGATCAGATTATGTAGCTAGTCTGCTAGCTCTCAGATTAGGCTTATTCAGCGACTGACTCATTGCATTTTCCTGTAATCTTGTATTTTAACACCTGTTCAGTTCAAAATACCATTTTTATCTAAATTGTGTGAGTTTGCTATTCATGCTGTATACATTACTCAAGCTGCACAAGATTATATAGATTTAAACTCCTCTTTGCTCAATACACCACTTTCAGAGAGGCATATGTTAGCACTAGTGATCAATGACGGGTTTTAATTAGTTTTTTTCTGAAGAAAGAATGGAAGAAATCAATTTTATAGGCTTGGAACTTCCATTGAATAGGATAAACTTTCCTTGTGACAGTAGCATTCTCACACAATAGTCAAAGGCTTTTTATTGCTTTTTTTGTCGTTTTTTAATACACAGACCTGCAATTAGACGGGGGAAAAAAGTGGAATTATCAAAGCAGATTTAAAAAACCTGAAATTATGCTACTACTAAATAAGCACTGAAAAATCTTTAGCAGTCAAAACCTGTGAAGGAAAAGGAATTGAGATGGAATCTTGTGCTAGAAAACTGGATAACAGGTAATAAACCATGGGTTTCCATGCTGGAAGAAGAATAACATCTAAAACCATGCAAATCAAACAATCAAATCATTTTGTGCTGCTATTTATATCTAGTCTGATTTTCACCTGAGAGGTCCCCCACACAGGACAAAAAATTAACAAATTATTTACTACATTTAGATCACTCAAAATAGTTTTTTTCAGAAGCAGGTTTTTGCTACCAGAAGTAAATATTTCCCTTAAAAAACTAGGGGGTTTTTTGTTGCTAAGCAGAGAATGCAGGGAATGCAGAGAATCTTCTCTCTATTGCAGAGATTCCAGCTACAAAGCAGCAGTGTCCTTACCCCTCCCAGGCCAGCACTGCAGGCTGCAGGGACTCTGAGGCAGCTTCTGGGATCTAGTTTTCTACTAGCTCTTGCATGGAAGGAACAACTCATTACTGAACAACAAACACTGGGTTGGATACACACCACACCAATCAGGAGCCACAACAGGAACATCATGGGTGGCTCTTCCAGAGAAATGTTTTTCCTTTTCTTTTACTTTTTGTCAAAACAGGCTTGTAAATTTAGCAAAAAGCCTGCCCCATGAGCTCAATTTTGTTCTCTTTCTGTATATTCTGCCCTGATAAGAGCTTCCTGACTTGTTGAAGAATTCTTACTCCTTGTTTCTCCTTCATTGCTCCATCCCAGCTCTGGGCTGCAGTTGGCTCTCCTCCACCCAGCCCCTCATAGAATCACAGGATATTTTGGGTTGGAAAGGACCTTACAGCCCATCTCATTCCTCCCTCTGCTATATGCAGGGACATCTTCCACTAGATCAGGTTGATCAAAGCCCTGTCCAACCTGGCCTTGAACACTCCCAGGGATGTCTATCAGAAAAACAATTCAGACTTCAGCTACATGAGATCACCAAGGTCTTCTTGATAATTAACATCTTCAGGATAATTAAGTGTTATAGATGAAGTGGTTAATTCATGCATTTATAAAATATATTCTGTAAAACCAGGGATACAGTTAAAATCTCAGGGACCAACGGGGATTGCAACACNGGGACAGAACCATCACCGAGTCGTTGGCCCCCACAATGGACTGCCCGGAAACTTAATCAATGTCATCAACTCTCCTGGAGAACCTTTTCTGCAGAGCGGAGACCGACTATCAACCACGATGAAACCTGTACACACTGAAAAGGACACCTTTGTTATACCCTGGCCCTAGCCCGGGGCTATCTAAAGGGTATAAAAATAGAACGGACAGACAAACAAATCGTGGACAGAGGAGGCTGGCGAGAGAGATGTGTGCTTCTCTGTTCACCAGTGTTGACTCCCGGGCTCAACACTTCCCCATTTTGCTCGTGGTCTTTTTATCCTAAATTTCTGTAATCAATAAATCCTTTTTATACTAAATTCTAATTGGTAGCTCGTCTATAACATTAAGTATCTTTTAATCTTGACCATATCTCACTTCCATCTCCCCATTTCCCAGAAAACCATTTCAGTGGCAGTTTCTATCAGAACTCTTGTAATTGCTGAAACTTTACCTTCTGACACCAGAACTGAGGTATCTTCAGTCCACAGAAACCAAAATCCACAGTTCAAAACTTTTCAGAGGTGTTTTAATGCTGTAATTGGCAGGTAACTGCTGGGGAAACATTCTCAGCTGTTTGAAGAATTGGATTAACTATCAGTAATTTCCATGGGGTAGCAATACACTGCCACTGCTCAGTGAATTTGGTTGCCAGCTTACCCTGGCATAAGAAAAGACCTTTTGGGCAATACAGTCTAATTACTATTCAAGGCACTAATGTGTTCTTATACATGGATTTCTCGCCTCATTCTCACACACTAAGTGCTTGTCATACTAATTCTAGGCAGCCAAATGGGGTGGTGGTGGTGAAAGGGCTCAACAGCTGTTTATTTCCTAGTTTTACTGTCATCTCATTTTTTCTACTTCTTACTGTAGGTCCCAAACCAGAACATGTAAAGATGGAAAGGACAGGAATGTAGGTTTTATCTCTAATTTACTTATGCAGGGTTGGGGGAATTTGTTGAAGTTTACCCCTGGAACAAAAACTGATCAGTAACTCATAAAAGGAAACATTGCAATCACAGGGCATAATTTCAAAACACAGTGTAATTTTTACCTGACTGTATAAGACCAACTTAGAACAAATACCACTGCAGTTTGAGTAGAGAGCATCATTTGAACCATGGTTGTCTGGGATGTTGTTAGAAATAATACCACCACAGAAAAACTGTGTTGTTAGAGTAAACCATAATCAATCTATTTCAACATATTTTTTTTTTCCCCTGGATTGCACAAGGAGAGGTATTTACCAAGGTGATATTTTTTTCTGCTGGAGTTATGTTGCAGCCTGGTAGAGCTCTAGATTCTTTTAATTGAAAGTTTAAACCAGACCTTCAGCAGTAGTCCAAGGCCCCTTCTGTGTACATGCCACATTTAGGCTATGGAGTCATTCTGTGTTTTAATAAAAATGTATTTATTAATCATCACACTCATAATTAAAAAGTTCACTTTTGGTATGCAAATGTGTTACCAGTTTTATTATTATTTACTAAAATATGAATATCAATCTAATATTGATATCCAACTATGACGGACAAAGACTCTCTAACAGTTTAAAGTTAGAAAGTGTATGTTTATTCGACGCTGGGCAGCGTGGGGATAGCTCCCAAATACACACTGCAGAGATCTCAGGGAATTACAAAGCTTTTTATCTACAAAAGTCTTGAATACACAAAATACAAATGCATATTCATACTCTTGTCACCTCCTCTTCTCTGCTTAGTATGCTAATTGACAAAAAAGCTATTAAGCATGCATAGTTTGTTCCCTGATTTGAGTCGAGGGGTTTATTCTGGGGAGGGGTCACTAAAATGAGGAAGTAAAATGTCTTCCTCATTTTGACCTTTCTACCTTTTCAATGCATACGTGACAAATGAATCCTTGGTAGAACTTATAGTTTCCTGTGTTCAATGGGTCCTTCAAGCATGGGAAGTGTGCAGTTATCTTTGTGTATTCATTACATCTTGTTTTCCATTACAAGTGCAGCCACATAAACATAAAATTGACAAGCAGCTGACTTAGATCTGGGTAGCTTATCTCAAATCTGGTTTCTTCTAACCATCTAACTTCTAACTGATTTCAGCAAAGCTTATCTATTCATTTTAGCTGAATCAGCAATATCTATTGTTTTTAGCTTTTTCTAAAATCTTCAAAATTAGTGCCTCAATTACTCCAGCCACTTTCAAGCATGGATGAACACTGAGTATAAGGCTGGACAAGAATGTTGGTCTAAACTAGCTGTCTTGGACAATTATATGGAAGTAAAATGCAAACCAGCTTCTTCTAAGCTTGACTTCTGTAGACAAAGGAGTTATTCTTTTTATCAGAACAGATACATAAAAGCAAGTAGGTTTTGGTTATCCATCAGTGAGGGTACCCATCCAGATAATTTGCCAAGTTCAGAGTTGAAAGCCTATTCTTGTTTCCTGAGTTCAAACGTCTTCTAATATAAACTAGAAAGCTGAAAAATGTTTCTAAGATTTTTACAGAACTTCTACACCTGCTATGTTGCAAAAGGACATGTCAAATAGCTTATGGAAACCAGCTTATGGAAAATCCATTGTGTCAGGTGGATGAGACTTTAAATAGTTGTACTGATTATACTGGAAGTCTAGCTAAATTTTACTGAAAACTTAGAGAAGAGAAAAAGGTATACCCACCAGTTTTTCCTAGAAAATTGCATAGAAAATCTTGACATTTAGCACAGTCTGCTGCACTCGTTGTGTTTCTATAGGTTATGGCTAAAACTATTTTAGTGAGTTCAAGGGATAAATTATTTCTGTTAAGGGAAGCAGGTAATGTTCAGAGAGTGACCATGGTGGACAGATGTACCACACACCATATTCTACAGTTTTCTGAAATACTCCATCTTTTTGATTTTGGAGATGATGAAGAACAGAACTACAACAGGCAAGAAAATCACCTCATATTTTATTTCATCTTAGTAACAATATTACAAAAAAGACCTCTGTATATCTCCAAGAGCCCTACTGAAGGCAGTTCTCTCATCCCTAAAAATTAAAGCAAATCATTTTCCAAGCCTTAAGCAGTAGAGGCAGCAATGTGGTTTGATTAAGAATCATATAATACATATTTTTCTGTAGATGTTAGCTTAAGAAAAGATGCATTGCAGGTGACTTTGACACTTCATGGAACAACCTGCAACATATATTTCACTTCTTGCAAAGCCCTCAACAAAGCCACACAGAAACAAAATCCTGAGAATTGGATAGGAATGTTTCTGATTTGCAGGGAACAGAGAAAAGCAGAAGTATTTCTGGAGTTTAACTTCTCTGGAATGCCAGAATCTAGAATTTTGTTTGGATTCTGATGGATGGAGCCCAGATGTTATCAGCTAAGCTAAACCTGATTGGTTGGCTGCAAACCAGTAGAGAACTTTAAAGGTTCTCCATTCTTCAGGTACTGAAGGAGAGTTAAAGAAACAAACAGGAGTTAAAACTAATGAGGATGCATCAAAGTATTTTAGTCTAATGTTTTATGAATATTAAGCCCTCAAATGTTAAGTGGAAAAAGCAGTATCACTTCTTTTGACACAGGTGGGAGTTTGAATCTCTTTTACTTAGTCCAAACTCATGTTGTCAACATTGTCTAGGATTTCTTGCAAATACTACCTCCAACACAGAAAAATACAAATAATTTCATTTAGTTGTGAAACTGTGTTGATATTACAGATTTCTAGTCCATCACAACTGTTAGCCACTGTTAAGGACTGAAAAAATAAGCAGTGTGGAGCTCTGGTAATAGCATTTCCGATGTGATTAAATGCTTAGATAATGGAAACATTTCTCACAATAATGATACCACAACATCTACATCTTGGGTGAGTCTGCCCTTTGGAGTTAAACATCAGCCAGCAGGTGGACTGGAATTTCTGGTATGTTCCGCAACATAGATTAAGTATTTGATTAAAAACCTTAAATGTCTGCATCCTTCTGTCATGGTTTGGGAATGGTATTCTCCACTTTAGTACTCCCACTAAAAAAGCCTTCCATGTTCCCCTCCCCCCACCTCCAACTGGAGGCACAAAAGGTAGAGCTCAGGAGTTGAGATAAGAACAGTTTACTGGAAACAGCACTGAGATAAGAAAATTAACAGGAATAGGACAAATAGGAACAAGAATATTAATAACAGAAGTCTACAAAACTGTAGGTGTATTGCCATGTTTTCTTAAGTGCTGCAGACAAACATTCTGGATGTGAATCAACCTTTTTACACGACGAGAACCATATTCTGTCCAACATGTGCCCTACTTCTACTTTCACTAGAACCTGTCATCTTTGGTCAAAATTTGTCTCTAAAGCTTCTTGGTGCTTCAAAACAGTTACATCAAATTTGACAAACTTTCCAGCATCTTTATAATTTGTGTTAAGAAATTGCACTGTGCTTCATTGCCTGCACCATCATATAACAATATGTCAGGAAAACACAGATGCTCCTGGTAAAATTCAACTCCACTCTGAAAACCAAAGGGTTGGCAGCTGAGAATCCAAGAATCCCACCAAACATGCTCCAAACCATTTGAGGTGGCCCATGGCTGGGATGGAAATTTGCTCCATTGTCATAGGTATGTGTGGAGTTGCTATTTTGCTTTGCCAAGGTAAATGAAGTGGGGGCAGAGCAACTGACAAAGCCTGGATCTATCCTATAATAGTTGCTGTGCTGGACATAATGAGAGGTAGTTCCTGGTCCTCAAAATTTACAGATTAAGGCTGGACCAGATGTAGCTTTACATGGATCAAAATCAGGTTTTATCAGCACTTCACATAGCTCAGAAGGACATGTGCTGTGCCCTTAACTGCTCTCCCTTTTCCCAGTATATCCCACACTCAGTTTAAGGGAAAGGTTACCACAATATTACTTAGCCATTCATGTGTAAAAACTTTTGCCTCTAGCCCTTCTCAGACTGCCTCACTCAGTGAAGTGGAGAACAGGGTCCTTTGTCACCCATGTATGATTGGAAGCAAAGAAAGCAGAAAGGAGAAACAAGAAGGAATTATCCTGCACAACAACTCATCCTGTTGGCATATACATCAGTTTTGTGAGAAGTCAGAAGAACCATACATTAATTTTCACTAAGGAAAACACAAGTCGCAACTGCAGCTGTTCCATGGCTATCTGTGATTGTGATTACTGCCTGGCAAACTTGATGTGCAACTGCAAAACGGTTCTGCCTTCTACAACGGAAAAAAACTACCTACAACAGCCACCTGACCATCTGGTTCACAGACACCTCTGTGCTGGAGATGGTCCTCTACTTCACAAGGGTGTGGGATTTGAAGCTGTCCTTCTGTGGCACCACTCCTCTCCCAACAGAAAATTTGGCCATTTGAGGACTTAGAAAGCTCTGGGTAAACAAGGTCAAGGGACAATTTCCAGAGCAGAGTGTAACCATCCCCAGCAGCAGCAACAATGACAAAGAAGACTTACTTGAGGTGCACAACAAAGACACGCAAATGCTTGCACATATTTCTTTTCTGGATACCTCACTTTTCAATGGATATTCATTGCTGAAGTCATACAGTGTGGAAAATATCTCTAGTATCATGAAGCACTTTCCCAGCCTGCTGTATTCTGATGTTTTCTCAACCTCAGACAACAAGAGCAATGCTGTAACATTCATTTACTGAGTTATTTAACACAGTCAGTAGTGAGAGGCATGGGAGGCTGTAAGAGTGATGGGATGCCTTTATGTCTGTCTGGTTTGTCCAGGAGGATGTATTAGGGTACTGTGAAATGTGAAAAAGACATATTGTACATGTGGCTCTATGCAAATATTTACTTTATGTAATATGCTATTTAGAATAGTTATGCAACATTAACATTTGAATAATATAGTAAATGTAGTTTTAACCTTAAGTTTTAGTAAAATTTGTGTGTAAGGTATTTTCTTTAGCTCGAGAGAAACGGACCAGGAAGAATGTTTCCCAGAGATAAGAATTGCAACAGGAAAGAAAACCCCCCCTCGGATTCTCCGGACGGAAAGATGTAAATCTACCCGAATCTACAGGAGCAGGACTCTCTGTCGCCAAGGAGATTAGAAGGGAATTTTTGAGAAACAAGTTTGTTTTAAATAAAATATGCATAGTCATGAGGAGGATCCTCAAAAACTGGGAGATTTCTCTCTAGCCTTGCCTTTCTCCTAGCTAGCCTTTGGGACGAGGAAGGCCCAGCCCGGGCTGTTCTCTTTGTTATTATTGCTCACTATTGTCCTAACTCTAAAATTGTTTAACTTTTATTATTGTATTTGTATTAATTTTTATAATCAATTTTTATTTTTATTAAATTTTCATAAATTGCAAAAATGAGGATTGGCGTTTATTACAGAAAGAACTCTACAGAGAAGTGTTTGAAGTAAGACACTCATCAGATTAATTCAGCAAACTCTTAAAGAATAAAGTACATGTGAAACAACTGTTTTCCAAAGCAGTTAGAATTTTTTTGTTCATATATTCTAAGCCGAGAACTTAAATCTGCAGATAAATTTTGTTTTAAGCTTGTGCCTTGGACAGAAAAAGCATAACCATGTCATTCTCACTGCAGAAGTGTCCAAGCCCCCCAGAGAACCACTCAGTTTAGATGGCAGCTCAGCAGGTAAATTCACAGTTGCTTTGCAAGCTGCCAACTACTCCCATTACACTCAGAGATTTGGGAAACAAAGGTATTGGATTTCCTTCTGTAAAGCAGGTATTTCCCTGCATCTGTCCTTTCTTCCTTATCTCACACAAATCTTTATTTCCAGATCACAGAATACTCTGGGTTGGAAGGGAACCCACAAGGATCATCAAGTCTAACCCTTATTAAGTGAATGGCCCATATGGGGATTAAACTCACTACCTGGGTGTTACTAGCACTCAGCCAATCTCAGCCTCCTCCACAGTGCAATCCCCTGTTGTCAGCACGACGACTTCTGCGATCAGATCAGGCAGCCCAGCAGTTGTGTCCTGAAAGCTCCCAAGGATGGAGCCTGCACAATCTCATTGGGCAACCTGCTCCACTGCCTTTGCCTGTCCTCACTGCCAAGCTTTTTTTCCATGTATGAACCTTAGCCTTCCCTTCTCCAGGCTGAGCATGCCTAGTTCCCTCACACTTTTCTCATAATCACACGTGCCAGCCCCCACCCGTCTTGATGACTCTCCACTGGACCACTTCAGCTGATCCGTATTTTTCCAGGGAAAGGCTGCCACCTGCATGATGGATGTGCTGACAGCTGCAATTTCCCCAAAAGCAGAGAGCTTCAACTTTTGTGATAATGGCAAACTGCTGATGTTCTCCCATATGAGAAAGCAGAAACTCTCCATACAATGATTCTCATCTGACAAAGGAGACGAGGCTTCGGGCAGACAATTTTCAGATATGTTGCATGAAAAAGGTTGTCATCCCCTGAAAAACATACACCAGTACTATTAAAATAGTCCAATTAAAATAGCTATTAAAATAGCTCCTTGCCCATGTCTGCAGGTTTTGAATTCTGTGAGATATGACCAAGGCTGGATCCACCCATATAGTACAATAAAGGCTTTGAAATAGCAAGTTGTAAGAGTCTTGTATTGCCAGCAGTGGATTACATGAAACTGATATAAAATATAAGAAAACTTCTTCCCAGAAAGTTGTGGCTGTCCCATCCCTGAAAGTGTCCAAGGCAGCTTGAAGCAACCTGGTCTAGTGGAACGTGTCCCTGCCCATGGCTGGGGGATTGAACTGGGTGGTCTTTAAGGACCCTTCCAACCCAAACCAATCTGGGATTCCATGATTCTCTGTGCACTTAGGAGAATGGCTATCAAGATTCTGAGGAACCAGTGAAGCTGCTGCAATTTTGAAGAAATATTATTTCTATTTTAAATAGTCACATTGATATAACTGTAATCAGTGATAGAGCAGCTTTGCTAGGAAGCAAAGCTTAGTTTTTCAGAAGACTTAAGTACATGCTCACACCCCATTACTGTGAGCTTTCCCACTGAAATCAACTATATGCTAACGATGGAATTAATGGGGTCTATTTGCAATTGCAAATAAATTTAACCACACTGTCCGTCTGCAAGCTGGGTACTGAACTCCATTTAACTCAGCCAGAGAACAATTGAATCAGTCATTCTAAAGACAGTTTCCTTTGTCAGCACCTTGGCAACAAACCATAAACCTTCTTCTCCAAATTACAAATATTTCTAGTGATATTTCTCATGACTGTCTATTACAGATACAGCATAATTCATGTCATCTGCCCAGGAACCCCCTTCTCCATCTGTCTGTGCAAGAGAACTAACCTTGCCTTCACAAACTAGCAACTCAATCCTACAAAGAATAATGTTGTGCTTAAAAAAATTTTTAAAACCCACAAACTTGTGCACACAAATATATTGATTTCTAAATGTTACCAAAGCTTTCTCCAAGATCTGGAAAAATGAAACCTAGATGTAATAAACGCCAATCTCTCATTTTTGCAATTTATGAAAAATTAATAAAAATAAAAATTGATTATAAAAAATAATACAAATACAATAATAAAAGTTAGACAATTTTAGAGTTAGGACAATATTAGACAATAATAACGAAGAGAGCAGCCTGGGCTGGGCCTTCCCCGTCCCAGACAAAGGCTAGCTAGGAGAAGGCAAAGGCCAGAGAGAAATTTCTCTCTTTTTGAGGATCCTCTTCATGACTATGCATATTTTATTTAAAACAAGAAATTTCAGCTGGTACTTGTAAAAAAATTTCTGTTAATCCTCAGGCACCTACGAGTCTCCGTGAGCTTGTTTCTGTTGATAAGGAAAGCCATAAATTCTTCTTCACTAGAAAATTTAGGGGTTTCTGCAGCTGTTATCTCTGTGCAAAGAATCTCTTGATTATCTTCTCTCTTGAGCTAAAAAGAGTATCTCACACATATAGCGTCTATTTTAATTTACAAAAAGCTTAATGTTAATTACAATACTACATTTACTATATTATTCAAATGTTAATATAGCATAACTTTTCTACCTAGCATATTGCATATAGTAAATATCTGCGTAGAGCCATACAATATGCCTTTTTCACACTAGATGATCTTCAACAAAGATCTGCTGCCCTCTGGCAAAAAAATTGTGCTGAAATCACAGTAATTCCCCGTTACCATGACAGTGCTGTCCAAAAATTCATACATGCAGCAGTAGCTGAGGAGGTATGTACTCTGGCCTTGTTGGGAAGACACAAGGTTAATAAATCCATAGGCTAACAGAGCAAATTAAATTTCCAGTTACTTTTGTCACTGTAGTGTTTCTGAATAAGGCTGGTGGAAAAGACTCTTTATTCCAGTGCCTAAGTAAACACTGCAGAATTTTTTTCCCAGAAAGAGGAAAAACTCCTCAACTACAGAAATCAACCGCTCTGATATTCTGGGCTTCTTCCCAATTCTGCCCCAGCAGATACCAATTCTATTTTATATGGCTTTGGCCTAAAGAAGTACTGCATTAGAAACTCGCAGAATTTTTCTAGGGCTATGTCTCCAAAACGCGTGTATGTCAGGTGCAATAAAACACAATTTGTACAACAAACTCGTCTTGCGTGACAAATCTTTTCTTCAATATAACTCGCTTTGTACGTACGTCACCCACCCCTCCCCTTCCTCCCTCGCTTTCCCCCTCGGCTCGCGCAGCTCTCCCGACACAAGATGGTGGCGGCCGTGAGGGGGGAGCGGGGGCGGAGCGGCCCGCTCGAGTCCCCGGTCCGCGCGCTCCCCGCCGCGCAGGCGCACTGCCGCGTCNGGCTCCTGCCGCTGCCCGCCGGCTGCGTGCCGCTCGCCCTTCCCGGCAGCCCCGCCGCCTTTGCCTGCGCCGCGAGCTACGGCGCGGCTCTCGGCTTGGGGCTGGGCTTGATGGGGGGCGACCGAACGGGCCTGGGGGCTCTGCCGGCGCCCGCTGTCCTGCGCCCCCCGCCGCCGCAGCCCCAGCAGGGCAATGGGCTGCTGGTGGCCGGGCGCCCCAAGGAGAAGAAGCGGTCGCGGGAGAACAAAGAAGTGCCGAGGGCTAGCCTGCTCAGCTTTCAGGACGAGGAGGAGGGTGAGGCGGGTGGTTGCCTGGCTTTTGGGTCGCTTCTTGCGGGAGTGGAAAGGACCCGGAGCTGCTCAGCCTGTACTGGGCCTCCCCCGGCCCTCCAAGAGAGCCGGGATCTGTATTTGTTTTTTAAGGCAGTCCTTCATGTGGCGTGGGGTTATGTGCGATCACATGAGAGGGGTCGAGCCTTTAGGGCATACGGGCGGCCAGGGATGCACCGGCGGGGAGCGCCCGTCGTGCCCGCGCGTTCCCCGGCCCGACCTGGCTCCTGCGAGGCCTGCATGCTCCCAGCGGGCTTAGTTGTGGTGTGCCTCTGCTTCTGTGTCGCTGGTGCATCACCTGTGCTGTTCACTGCACCTGGGTGGCCCGCAGGTTTGTGCGGTAGTAGGTGCAGCCCGTAGTCAGCGTTGGCTGAGAAACATCTGTCCCGGGCTTTGTGTCGAGTTCGTTTTAATCTGATGTGGCTGGTGTTCACGGGTAGCCTCGGACTCGCTGCCTGTTGTCCGAACAATTTGTAGTTTTGAGTCGTCTTCGACGGAATTCTTTTGAAATCACTGGAACTTAGTTTCTAAGACTCGTGATTTGAAATCTTGATGGAAGTACTCGAAGTGTAGAATTAGACTTTCACTACAGACTGTGAAAGAACTGTGCGATGTTAGTGGCATTTGTGAAGTTCTAGATATAAAATTAAGAGCTTTAATAAATAAATATGCTTGAGACATCTAACGTAATGTTATCCAATTTCTCTTTTAAAGAAACTGAAGAAGTTTTCAAAGTGAAGAAATCAAGTTACAGCAAAAAGATTGTAAAACAGTTGAAGAAAGAATACAAAGAAGATCTTGAAAAATCAAAAGTTAGGACAGAAGTCAATTCTCCAACAGATGGTAACTGCAAAACTAATAGTAACTTTTGTAGTGGAAAAGATGAAGTACTGTAATTTAATTTCTTGTTTTCAAGATGAATTGTTAGTCTTCTACAGCATTTCACATTTAGAGCTGAAGTAAAGCACAGATGAAATGTGTTACTTGAGCCTTAGGAATGCTGTTCTGCAGTTGGTAGAGAGTTCATTGATTCTCGTGTAGAAGTTAACATAGAAGGATGGAACTTCTCAGCTCTGTTAGATGATTTTCAGTAGACATCAGTATTCTGAATTGCAGCTGTGTTTATGACAGATGAGTTGCTTATTGAATTAGGAAGGAATTACATTAGTTTGAATGTACCTGGTGCTTGTCTGACAGGGATGTGCCCTTGTAATACATTTTCTTTGAAAAGGAAGATTGTTGGGGTGAGCAGAGTAGTGGTCTTTGTTATTAATTGTTCTACAGCTGCCTGTATTGGGACTTTGACCTTTGAGTAGACTTGATTGTGAAAGGCTGAAAGTGTTGGAGCAAAAGGATCTTTAACAATGTAGAGTCCTTGAGAGCTTGAAATAGAGCTTGGGACTTGAGTTTCATTGTACTATTGGTTTTTGGGGAGCTCATTGATAAAGTGTAGTGGTTGCTTTTCCACTAAAGTTTTTACATAGATTATGTAAGCCACTATAGCACAAGCTGGGAGGCTTATGATCTAAAGATTGCAATGATCTAGAGAAGCTCATGGGGGTGAACATGGTGCCATGCAGGAAATACTCTTTTTAAATTCAGTTAAATTATTTTTAAATGTTTTGTCTGCATTTAGAAAACCCACAAATGCTTCCTTATTAGAATCCTTAAATTGCCTATGCAGTGCTGTGGGGCATGAGCGGAACCAGAAATTGTCATTTCTGTTGCTAATGTTTAGGTCATCTGTGAAAACCTGGATTCTTGCTTTTGTCACAAAGATCCTTAAAACATTGCATTTTGCACGTGGCTGTGTGGGTGATGTTTGTTTAATTTCTTGTTTGTTTTGCTCTCCCTAGTTCATGTAGCTATAGTTCAAAGACTTCAAGGCTGCTACTGAGAGAGTAGCCTGGATTCTCCTAACAAGTGCTTGAGTCTGAAACCTCAAATATGTGCAGCTTGGATTGGGTAGCTGGGTTTACCATGCATTTTTTACATATTATTTGTACTTGCTGCCTGTATCTCTGTTACTCACCTAGTGCAGGGTGTAGCCCAAGAGGAAAATGAAGGGTTCTTTTCAAATCAGTCGGTTCTTGTGGGAAGATTTGGTGTAACACAGGCAGTGCTTTATCATTGCATGTGTAAGAGACTTTGACAAGGTTGAGTTTCCCCACTTTCTTAATACTTCACAATATGGAGAATGTTTAATGGTTGGTGGGGCCTGCCTTGTCACATTTTATTTTGAGGGGATGTCAGTGATTTAATCACAATTAAGAAAGTGTATTTTCCTAGATCTCAAATAACAAAATTACTGTTTGACATTTTCTTTTGATTTTCACTTTTGATTGTTATATCTTAAAAAAAATTACTTCTGAGTGATCTTTATAAAAGGAGTAAAACATGGACTTTGCTATCTTATCAGTTGAAGCACCACTAGAAAAGACAGGACAGATTAAGGATATAGGCCAAGAAGATGGGACTGCAAACAGTGAGCATGGTGAAGAAGAAATGGAAGTTGAAAGTGAGAAGGAAGAAGAAAAACCAAAAGCTGGTGGTGCTTTTTCAAGTGCTCTGTCATCACTGAATGTTCTCCGCCCAGGTTGGTTTTTATAATATGATAAGTTACGAAGTGATTTAGCCAATGTTTATAGCAGACTAATGTATGTGAGAGATTAGGAAATAGTGTCCAACAATTTAGCATCTGAGAATTCAAGAAACTGCTATTTTCTAAAGGTGTTCAGTTTTACAAGCCTTATGAGAGAAAATGTTTTGCTACAGAATGCTTCATCCTGTCAGAAGCAGGAATTTGTCTCTTAGGTAGATGACAAACTGCAAGAAAATCTAGATTTGGAATAGGTGACTTCACATGAGATTTAACTGCTTTCAGTTAAAATCTCTTCTTTAATTCAAATGTTTCAGTTATGGGTCTGCAAGGTGTCTGAAATATTTTCCTATCCTGTTTTGTATGCTGAGGTTCTAATCAGGCTCTGAGGCCAGAAAAATCACTCTGAGAAAATATTTTTGAAACTAGTTTGCTAATTATGGTAGTCTGCTCCCCAAATACCAGATGGGTGTCCTGGGTCCACGTTCATTTATGTGACTTAGGTAAGATATGTTAAGTTTTGTGGTGCAGATTTTAGAGTTTTCAGTTAGGTCTGACGCTTTGCATGTTAGTCCTTGATTGTACAATCTTCTGTATATTAACTGTGTCTGATTTGGTGTCTTCTTAATCTCTTACCAGTGATTGTCTGTTGAAACGGTTGATGCTTTTTATTCCCCCAAAATAAGAAGAGCTGGGGCTAGTACTGGGATAGGAAGTGACACAGTCATGCACCTCCTTTTCTTCCTCCCTTTGCAATAGCTCCTGTAAAGGGCTTCCTCTTCTTTAAGAGTATTTCCCATAGGAGCATCAGGCTTCTGCTCTTATGACATGAGCTGCTGGAAGCAGAGCCAGACTTTCTGTGACATTCCCAACTTTGAGGGTTTCTAGTCAGAAAGCTGACATGCTTAGCATCTAAGTTGCTTGCAGATATTTTCTGTGAGTGTGGATATGTTTCCTCTCACATTTTTTTTCTGTGTGCAGAGATGAGTTGGTGTGGTGACAGAGGTGAGCAGTGAGAAACTGTTAACACCTCTTTTGCTGCAGTGGTTGTTTAACAGTGCACACGTCTGTCTCTAGGAGAAATTCCAGATGCTGCTTTTATTCATGCCGCTAGGAAAAAGCGTCAAATGGCTCGTGAACTTGGAGACTTTACCCCTGTTGACAGTGAACCAGGTAAAGGCCGCCTTGTTCGAGAAGATGAAAATGATGCCAGTGATGATGAAGATGATGACGAGAAGAGGAGGATAGTTTTTACAGTGAAGGAAAAGTCCCAAAGGCAAAAGATTGCTGAGGAAATAGGTAAACCCTTTTTTGGAAGGTCAGCTAATAATCACACTGTTTTCACTGTGAGTGCTCCCATTCAGCATTTTGAACCAGCATGTTTTCCAAACAATCTGGAGTTGCATAACATTTCTGAGGAAAAGTACTACATAATGGAGTATGCTTGTAGAATTTTGAGCACAAAACTGGGTTCTGTGCACACTGCTGACTGTGATAGAAACTTAAACTAAGGATCAATTCTTGTTTTTCCTGTACTCTGTTTTTAGGAAGTGTATAGTTGTGAAAAGAAAAACATGTGATAGAGAATTCTTCTTGCTGTCAAGCAGGTAAAATAACCTTTTGGAAAAGGAGTTAGACATTAGAGGATTTTAGCAGCAGTGAATGGCAGATTTTCTCATTGGATCTCTCAAGTAGAACCCCTGTGCTAATAATGCCTAGGCCAGTGTCCTTAATTCCTCAGGAAGGGGAAAGGAGGATGCTCGGAGATGTTCTCACTGAGGCATGGTTTCAGGTTGTTGAATTTGTGGCCCTCATAATTATGAGTGCATTATCTTTTTTTTTTTACTTGTATGAAGGTATTGAGGGAAGCGATGATGAAGCACTAGTGGCAGGGGAGCAAGATGAAGAACTCAGTAGATGGGAGCAAGAGCAGATACGAAAAGGAATCAACATACCCCAGGCATGTATATAATTGTGCACTCTTTTTAATTTGTTTCTACAAGTATTGGCTAAATCCTTTACAAACTTGAGTAGTTTACAGAAGGCTGTTTCATTTGAGAAATTAAGTCTGTAAATTCTGATGCTCTTTAAAGAGAAATAGTGTAAGTATTTAGAATGGTAATGATAGTAAGAATTTGTCCTTTTACCTTCTTGAGGGCATGTGTTTCTTCTGCCTTAGATATTGGACGCTTAAATCCCCTTGATAATTACATTTTGTAGCTGTATCTGCTTATATTTTTCACTTTTATTTGAGATGTGTAAAAAAGTTTCCCCTTTCTTAAAAGCCTAATATAGTACAATTGCATTTCCTCTGCTACTAGGTTCAACCAAGTCAGCCTGCAGAAGTGAATAATGTGTACTACCAGAACACTTACCCGACACTGTCTTATGGTTCATCATATGGCATTCCATACACGTATGCTGCGTATGGATCATCAGAAACCAAGTCTCAAAAAACAGATAATACAGTTCCTTTCAAAACTCCCAGTAATGAGATGACTCCTGTTACTATTGATTTGGTAAAGAAACAGCTTAAAGACAGGTAGGACAGACCATCTTTTTAGACTTAAAGACCTGTTCCCTAGGTTACTGTTCCTCAGGTGTCTTTTAGTCTCGGTGAGCAAACACAGAGTTTCATCACTGGAAAAGTACTGACTGGCACATCCATTAAAAAAAAAAAAAAAAGGCAAACAAAAAAGGTCTTAAGTGAAGATGACATTGACACTTTGTTCGAAAATCTCCTTGGATTGCTTCTCTGGAAGTGAAACTTTAAATGTGAGGCCATTGATCTTGTTGAAGAGAGGTTGCATCTTCTGGACACTGCACAGTCTTATAGTGAAGAAATGAAAGGCCAGTGAGGTGTTTAGCTTATCAAGCTGCATTCCTTTAAACTGTGAACCAAAGATTTCCCCTTCAGTAGTTAAAGAATTTAATTTTTAGTGTATACAGGGATTTTTTTGGCTCAAACACTGTAATCTGCTTGTCAGGTACGCAAAAGATATGGAATGAACAACACAATTGCAATGAGAAATCATATGTAGTGAACAGCTTGCACTTTACATGTCTTCGAAATTGGTTTGTATGCCCCTTGTAGTGTTGCAGCCTTTGACAGTGAATCAAGTTAGTAGAGGCAAAAGAATGTTTTGTATAAGATGTAGTTTCCATCCACCCCCAAACTGTCCAGCCATCTTTTCATTAGGGACAGCCTTGCACTATTGTGTGTACTATCAACTCCTGTTGAAGTTTGTAGCAGTGGCTATAGTGGAACATTGTATTGTTCTAATACAATGCACTACAGCATAGTCTAGCAAATGAGTTTCAGTCATTAGCCTCAAGGTTCATGAAGACAGGGGAGAACATGACAAATCGAAGGTCAAGAATGTCTTTGTAAAATTTCCCATATATAGGCTCAGTACTTGCACTGTACTCTCTGTTTGATGTCTCAATGGTCTGAAATAGACAGACTTTGGATGTAAATTTACTATTTATCCATTGCCCTTCAGGTTGGACTCTATGAAAGAAATGCACAAAGCTAATCGGCAGCAATATGAGAAACATCAGCAAAGCCAAGAGGACTCTACAAAGGCAATTGAAAGATTAGAAGGGTCTTCTGGGGGTATTGGTGAACGGTATAAGTTTTTGCAAGAAATGCGAGGGTATGTTCAAGACTTGCTTGAGTGTTTCAGTGAAAAGGTAAGGATGCAAAAACATTAATCTCTTTACAAAAAAAAAAAAAAAAGGTCTCTTTTACATGCCAAACACCACACCTCCCTCTGTTTTCAAAAAAAGTCCTTTGAGAGCATATTCTGCAAAAGGTTTGGTTATTTGAGGATTGAAAATAACTTTTTATCATGCTAAGCTGATTATCAGAAATCTCTCCTCCCAGCTCACTGACTTCAGATTGCCTAAAAACTTGCAGATTTTATGTCTTCAGGATTTTGGTAGATACTCTGGTGTTTCAGCTTTACTCAGATACTCCTTTTTACTTGTGTTGGATATCAGGTTAGCAAAAGTAAGGGCTGAATTATGTCATTACTACTTTCTGGAGTGCTTGTTGTAGACAATAACAGAGACTTGTATTTTCTGTGTTTTTATAAACTTCCTCCTGACAGATGTTTCTTAGTATTGCTCTGGAGTCTGAAGGAGAGAAGTTTTAACACTAGCATAGCTGTTCAAAGACACCCACACTTAAAAATATATCTCTGTCATGTAGTGTGATACTTTTATGCATCTCTTAAGTCAAAACCTTTTCTTTTTTCTTATGTTATGCACTGTGCTTTTATTACTTACTTTGTTTAAGTATAATAGAAACTCCTGAATATATATATAAGGCACACACAGGATATACATATATATATACATATTAGGCACAGACTGTAGAATTCAGTTATATTGACTAGTTCTTCATTCTGACTTGAATACTGTAGTAGTATATTAATTTCTTAATATCTTATCAGATTAATTGAGTAGTTTTAAGCTACTGCTTGCCTAGCCTGTTAGCTGTGGGAGAGGAATGGAAAAGCATTTTGGGTGCTGATGGGTTAGACATTAATTGTCCACTATTAGTAGAATTGAGAGAGTCAGTCGTCCTGTAAAAGTGTAGAGTAACTATGTCACGAGCAAATCCAGGAAGTATGAGACAGTTAATTCACCCAGCTGATTGATTAGTGTAACTAATTAGTTGCAACTGATTGTTCACTTAAGAAGCCATATTCCTGAGTCTGAATTAGCATTAGCTGTTGAAAATTAATAAAGGTACTTTCCTAAGCAGCTCTGGCAGTGCTGGTCACCCAGATGGCTGAGTTAGTAGGATCTAACTACTAAAGATAAGTTTTTACATTATTACTCTGAGATAAATTTGTATTTCAGAAGTCAAGTTAAATATCTGTGTCGCTATTCAATGTTTGCTTTCTAAAGACCTTTCGTTAAATTACTTTTGTGATAACTATAAACCGTATCTGGAGGTTCTCCTTGATAGCATAAGTTGTGTTGTTCAAATACTCTTTAAGGTGTGACTTACAATCTTGGGCTCCTTAGGGGCATTCACAGAGTTTTGCTGGTTTCAGGTGGAGGCTGCTGCTGTACTTGAATGTAAAGTGACTTGCAGAAGCAGCAGGTGGTGTGGTCAGTCTAACAGGAGCATTTCGGTTATTTTGATATTTTTTGTTCAAGGTAATGCGGTTTGGAATTCAGTGCTTTCAGCATGACAAAAGTACCATCAAGGTCAGAACCAGTAGCCCACAGGACACTGGAAAGTTTTCTAAAAAGGAGGTGTCAGAAGGGGACAAAGTCAAGTATTAAAATCAGCATCAGTTTTTATTTAAATGAATTGCAGTAGGACAGTAAATTGTTCTAACCTTTTGAATGTGTAGATAAATTACCTTCAGCTTTTTTGTAGAACCTGTGGCCCTGACTGCTTCTATTTAAAGTGTTGTTATTATTATCTACAATAATCTATGTAGCTGTTATAATATACATGAGGATATGAGTGTATGTATATGTGTGCATTAATAATACTGTATGTGTATATACATATATCTATATACATACATATATGGAAACGTATCTTTAAATATGAATGTTAGGATCACTTTGCCCATTCTTAAGGCTCAGCAGAGAGTATAACAAGACAGCTATTTTACAGATTTTAGAAACAAGCACTAGAAAGGTCAAATCCTGTGTAATACCTTTTTCCCCCATAAATAAGAAAACCAGTAGAGTAGAAGATGGTTGCCTGACTTCCTTCAGAATTAATTACTGTCAAAATTGTGCTTTCTGAGAAGGCTGGTGGGTCGCAATGACACTTCTACATTTTGAATGTTGGAAATTACAGTGGATACAAAAAGATAGAATTGTTCTGGGCATACCTTTAACAGCACAAGTAGATGAACTGTTACTTTACCTGCAGAAGTGTATTACCAAAACACGCTCTGTGTGTCAGAATTGTCCTTGTCCTCTTCCACTGTATACAGGAAAAGTGAACAAAAAATCCCCTTGAAAACGCTGAATTTAAGATACTGACTAAACGAAACAGGGAATGAGGGCTGTAACGGTACAGTAGTCAGTGAAATTGTCAGCCACTCATTAACCACAGTATTGATTAGAGAAGAATAGGGGTTCTAAGTCTCTTGTATTCTAAGAGGGAAATGTTTTGAGTGGATTCATATATGAATACATCACCAGGTTTCTTTTTTAATTCTGAGAAAATTACAGGAAGAACCACTAGGAATGCTTTGAAAAATTTCAGTTTAACTTTTCAGTCTTAGAATTTCTTCTACATGCTTAAGAGAAGAAGTTATGTTTTCTGTGGTAAACTGCAGTAAAACTAGTATTTTTAAACTATTATTTCTGTTTTCAATACTGTCTTAAATTCTGAATATAAACTTCCAGCACTTGGAAGTTTATTCCCTCCTTGTATTTCTCTCTGCTCTTTTCTCCAAAAAAAAGGTGTGCGTATTTTGAGCTGGTGCGGAGCTGCTTTCATTTTAATCCCTGGAGCCTGGTTTATTCCACAAAGCTAATACCTTTTTCTTCTCTAATGTATGTGTCAGTCTCAGCAAGCTGAAATGGCCCTGTAGCTATGAACTCAGAATTTTACATTTTACTGAAGGTGGTTCTTTAATAGCTGCTGAGTCATATTCTAAAATACATCAGGAAACAATTTCTGATTTTATCTTTTGTTTTGAAAAAAAAAAAAAACCTGGATGGTAGGCAGCAATGAAATATAAAAGGCTGGAAGACTGTGGAGTAAGCATACATCTCAGAGGTAAGGAGGACATGGTTTAAGTGTTCATAGCAAAAGTATTTGCCTTTCCAAATTAAGAGGTTGTGAAAACTCCTGGTTTGCATTTGAATATTTATAATGATCTAATTTTAACTGGTCCCAGGGAAAAAAAAAAAAAAAGAGTAGTGTACCTGCTATTTAATGTCAGGAAATTCCTGGCTGTCATAATATCATCTATTTTTGTCAGAGATGCTACTAAAATAGTTCATTACAGGAAAAAAAAACCTGACAGGTATGACCTGACCTACCTGATTAATTCAAAGTTATATTTAATGCATAACTTGCACCAATTGTACTATTTTAATTTTAGTGATAAGCTAGAGGAGTATTTGACTGATTTGAATTAACTGTTGGCATCACACCTTTATGCAGGGTTTGATTTCATTTCAGTAATATTTCCGCGTATACTATTAAGAGTTAGAGCAAAACAGTAGCTGCTGGCTTCAGTAGGTTAGATTGATGGGTGTTTTTTTTCACTGCATTCAGGTTATTTTCTCACTGAAGTATAGAATACTTCCACATTCTTGTTTAAAGGTAGAAAGGAGATGATGTCTGAGAATTGGAGACCTTAATACAACACAAAACACACTTGGTAGGGAAAGCAAAAGTACTGGAAAGAATATTTCACTGTCTGAATAGGATGTCTGGCTGTGTAGACTCATTCAAGCTGTGGAAGTTACTTTCAGAATGCTCTTGTTCTGATGGAAAGCTGCCAATGGTTAATGTATCCATTTTCCACACATTGAACTATTTCCTGGTGCAAATGATACAAATGAGTAAAAGGCAGGACTTCGTGCTGCTGGGAACACATTTTGCTCCGGAATAGACGGGAACCCCAAAAGCTGAGCAGCTCAGGATCCGGGTATTACGTGGTGTGTTGTATTTTTACAGGTGCCTCTGATTAACGAACTTGAATCTGCAATGCACCAGCTGTACAAACAGCGAGCTTCCCGCCTTGTCCAAAGACGACAAGATGATATTAAAGATGAATCTTCGGAGTTTTCAAGCCATTCAAGTCAGTCCATCTTGAAGGTTTTTATTATTCATTAAACAACCTTGTTTACTTAGTATGACTTAATTGAAATGTAAATGTTTAATGTATGACTGTCTGATTAAAGTTTATTCTTACTCTTGATATGAGTAGAAGCAAGTTTAGATGAAAGTTCTCTAATCTGTTTTGTTTTAAACTCAAAACCACTGTAACTCTGACTTCATCTCTCCTTTCTGTTTCACTTAACTATATTTTCTCCTTCCTAGCACTAAAAATGTATGCATGGTAGCTGTGGGAGTAGTGGTAGTATTTGACTCCTCATTTTCTTCTTATATCAGGACTTTTAAAAAATTTATTTTAACCTTCCTGAATCTACAAACATCATTTAACATGTACAGTTAACTGTATAAAGCCACTAAGCACTGGGTTAGACTTCTGTCTAATATTTTGTTTATAGTAGCCACTATAAATATTTGACTGCAGACACTTAACTAGTAAATTAAAGAACTAGAAGACTAATCAGACTAATACAGTGTAAATACAGCTTAAGAATACCTAGTTCCTGCTACTCTGAATTTGTGCATTCTCACTGAGGAGGTTTCTTATGGTGATTACTCCTCAGTATGTAAAACTACAAAAGCATAAATGTTAGCTTGGATGGAAATACATGTTTCTTGGAGGGTATTATTCAGCATATTAAATCAATGGATGAAATAGCCTATCTTCTTCATGTTTCAGAGATCTTCTCATTTTTAAAAATGTCTTTCTGTCCTGTTGCTGATGTAAAAAAATTCTCTAATCAGTGGCATTTCCCTGTTCTGCCACAGTTGCCAGAGATGAAATCCTGTTAATACCAGTAGCTAGACTCACTGAAGATGATGAATTAGGGTGTCAGAGTTGGTCATTCCTTTATAGAGTGGTTGCATACATATTCTTTCTAGGACTGTTGTTTGGAGTTCCAGGCATCACATGGCATTGCAGTTTTATCATGAAAATGCTGTTGTGAGAACTAGAAGCTTGTTTCCTAAAATAAGCTTAGAATGGATTCTTTTATACTGAAATTTAATGATAGGATGGGTATAGTTCTCATTGCTGAGGTTAGGTTTTACTGAGAGATCTTAGTTAGTATCTGGAAATTTAGAGAAAGTTCTTAGTAGTTCAGGTATTGAATTGGGATACTGACATAGATTGGCATTAATACTTTAAATGATGAATTTGTAAAGAGATTTTGTCAGAACATGTTAATTTATTCCTGACTTTTGGATAGGCTGTTGCTTAAATGTTAATGGTTATACTTTAATGGGTGGACTTGGAACAGTGGCTAGCATTCAGTCTACTATTTAAAATTTACCTGGAAAGGAGGAACTGGAAAAACTCATGCCTGCTATCCTATTCTAGCCGTCTTGTTTTCTATAGCCAGGAACACAGATAAGCAGAGCTTGAAAAGAGGAGGGAAGATGGTTTATCTTTCTGTAGATTTTGATGTGTTTTAAACTTTAGGCAATCTAAAGCATATAAACTTAGAAACACCTAAGACTAGAACTCTGAAATAACCTATATTCTTGCCCCAGTCACTCTTGTCTGCTTTTTTTTGCTAGTTTTCTTCTCAAAAATGATGTGGTGAATGTGTTTCTGTAAGGAAGTACTTGTTTCTTGGACATTTCATTTAAACTATTTCTGTTAAAACTGATGACTTTTATGTAGTTCAGCACTGTTGTGAGAGAGATAGGAGTGAAGTACAGTGAAAACTACGTGACATTTAAGGGGAATTTTTTCCAAACTCTGCTGCTTTCTGTTTTAACCTCTACTCATTGTGAATTCAGGCTTCCGGGGGGTGTTGTGGGTTTTTTTTTCCTTTTTTTATACTTTGACTTTATATTTCAAATTACACTTAGTTTAAAAGTAGATAAAAGTCTCTTATGAAACTGCCTACAGCACATTTATAGAATCATAAATAAGCATTTTAATTTTCATCTATGTAATTTTACAGATAAAGCACTGATGGCACCAAATCTTGATTCTTTTGGGCGAGACAGAGTGATCTATCAAGAACAAGTCAAGCGTCGAACTGCAGAAAGAGAGGCTAGAAGGTAGAGAATGAGATTTCTTCTTCCCTTTAGGAGTCTCCTTTGTCTGCTTGCAAGATACAATTGTCCTCTGTGACATACTACCATGAGTGGCAATGTTTGCTTCTTCCCTGCAAAGGGAAGAAAACACTTCAGCTGGTATATTGGGCAGGGTTATTCTTATACATCCCAGCTTATCATGCAAGTGTACAAAACATTCCATTATACTTATTTAAAATCACTAAAAGAAAGCAAATACTTTCCATATCTTTATGGTCTCGCAGGTTTTGTTTCTTTTCATTTTATGAGGCAGCAACATAGTGGAATGCTTGAGGCAGTGGCATGGTAGAAGTTGTTTTCAGCTTGACTTTCCTAGAACTAAAAGGACAAGCCTAAGTGGGCGTATTCACTGTATAGATGGGGAAAACAGCTGGTTTCTCTTGCTTTACTGTATCTAGTTTATACAGGTGATAGCTGGTTTATACTGCTGCTCCTTTCCAGAGCTCGCCGTAGACAAGCGAGAGAGCAAACTGGGAAGATGGCAGATCACCTTGAAGGCCTTTCCAGCGATGATGAGGAAACTTCAACAGATATCACAAACTTCAACTTGGAGCGAGGTTAGAAAAGCTACCCAAGCTTCTTCACAGAATCACAGCATGGTCTGGGTTGGAGGGGACCTTAAAGTCCACTCAGTTGCAACCCCCTGCCATGGGATGGAACATCTTCCACTAGACCAGGTTGCTCCAAGCCCCGTCCAACCCGGCCTTGAACACTTCCAGGCATGGGGCAGTCACAGCTTCTCTGGGCAACCTATGCCAGGATTTCACCACCATCACAGGGAAGAATTTCTTCCCAATATCCCATCTAACCCTGCCCTCTGTCAGTGGGAAGCCATTCCGCCTTGTTCTGGTACTCCAGGCCCTTGTGAAATAGTCCCTCTTCATTCTGCAACTCCCTTTAGGTACTCTAAGGCCACAATTAAGTTACTCTGAAACCTCATCTCCAGGTTGAATAATCCCAATTCTCTTATGTAACAAAATACCAAATATTTGACAGGAAAAAAATTGATCCAAATGCAGCCCTTTTTATATACTTCACCAGATATTGGAAGGACTTTGAGAACTTTTGATTCCTGGATCATCAGTCTATCACCAACCTGTTGTGTGTCTTGCAGCTGACTGAGTAGCCCATCCTTCATGAGGTTCTATTTATTTAATTCAAATATGCTTGTGCTGGCAAGCAGTAAGGTTTTGGACCATCAGTAAGCCTTTCTTCCAGTTTGTAAAATAATTTATCATTCTTGAAATATGTGTTTGTCTTACTTGTGAAATTTTGAAAATCTCAGTGCTTTAAAAATCTTTTTTTGATTCATAGCAAGTATTTAGTGGAATTGTGAATAAGCTTCTAGAAATGCAATGACAAAAGTTTTGCGAGTCTTGTTGCAGCCTGGCAATGTTTACAACAATGTTGAATGCAAACACTGAAAAGTCTTGTGGTACAATTAGGATTTGCTCGGATTAAAAGAGAATTGAGTTAGAAGAAGTAAGGAGGAATAGAGCAGCAAGGATCACGTACATAGAATTGCTTGTGTGTTGCATTTGAGGAGGGGATTGAATGGTTTTGGTCTCTTCAAGCAGGAGAGCAATATTGACTTTTCACAGTATGAGAGCTACGGACCATGAAATCAAGTGATAGGATAGGTTTAAAATAAAGAGGTTATTTCCCACACAGAAGGTAATAAATGGCAAAGTCATTGCTGTAGGTGGTTGTGGAGACCTGAAGTATGAACATATTAGAAAAGCAGTTAGATGAACTGTCTAGCTGTTAGGTCCTTTGGAAGTGCAGACAGTCTCCACACCTTCAGTTGCTGGCTGATTTACCACAATTCTATGATTACACTGATTTTCTGTGTACAGGGAGGGATCTTGGATAAACAGAACAACTCTTCAGGGTTGTTAGGTGCTATAATTAACTTTGCTAAATTAAATTATCTACATTCAATGGGGCTGAATTATGCTTGGTAATTGGGCAGTTTATGTGTGCAAAAGCATTTTGTAGAAATTTCTTCAGTTTCCGAATAGGCATAGTGTTTATAAGCTTTTTTGCTATTGTTTGTAGCTCTCATGTTAGTCCAGAAACAGCAGTGGAGCAGAGGAGTGCACTTTGGACCTACTAACTTTATATCTAGTGTTTTTTCTTAATCCCAGTATGAAAAGTGTGGTTATATGACATAATCTCCTGTTCCCTCAGCCCTGTCTGACTGCTTTGCGTACTGGTTGTGTTCATTGTGTAAGGGTTACTACTGTAACCAAACATTTACAACTGTGGCTGCAGCAAATATGACTGATTGAAATAAAATTAGCCCTGAGAAGTAGAAAAGTAGAAAAGAGGAAGGGAAAATAATACATAGAGAAAAAGGTCTGGACTGCGTAGAATACTGGTATTGTAACAAAAAAAAAAAAAAAAAAAAAAAAAAAGGTGCTAGAGGATTGTAATCACTGCCCAGTGCCAACAGGCATGTTCTAGGCAACATTTTAGCATGATGTCTGCCAGGACCCACCTTGTCTGAACTGCCAGTTCAGTTGGCTTATCTGAGATGCCCTCATATATCTGCACTTGGATTATCAAAGATGTAGAATAATATTAGTTGGAAGGGGCCTGGAGATCAGCTGTTTGAAACTTCCATGCAAAGCAAGGCCAGCTTTGACATTAGATCCACTCTGAATACAGCCCAATACATCACCAATCCTAATTACATCTGGTAACTTAAAATCCTTCCATGAAATGTTTAAAGTAAGACCTGTGGTGAAACAGTCTATTGGAGAGTACTCATATGCTCCTCTTTTTATAGCTTTGTGTGTTTGAGGCAGACATAACAGAACTTCTAAAGATGATGGGGTTTTTTTTTTTGGTTTTCTTTATGGGAGTTAGCTTATGCCAGTGAGCATCAAAGAATGTCTTGAAAGAGGCATTACAGGGAGTAGGTGATTAACTTCTTGTTCCTTTTCTCTCCTGCTAGATCGTATATTGAAAGAATCGAGCAAAGTTTTCGAAGATGTTGTGGAAAGCTTTTACTCAATTGATTGCATTAAGTCGCAGTTTGAAGCTTGGCGATCCAAGTACTTTGCTTCTTATAAGGATGCTTATATTGGCCTCTGTTTACCAAAGTTGTTCAACCCTTTAATCAGACTTCAGCTGCTTACCTGGACTCCTTTGGAGGTAAGCTTCTCTGCCAGCGGCTTCTGTGTTAGCTGCTACATGGTGGATCTTCCTTTGAGCAGAGGAAAGTAAATTGCACCTTTGATGTGTGCTTCTCCTAAAGGTGTGTTCTAGGGATGAAGTTTCAAATGGGCACCTGTCTTGGGGCAAAGTTTTTCTGGGGAGTGCCTAGACTAGTTAATCCTCTATGTTCCCACAGACCAGAGTTCAATTTGGCACATTGCCAGTTCCTTCTCGAGAAGTGGTGCAGACCAAAAGGTTTGCAACTGCCCAGGGTAGTGGGTTGGAACTAGGTGATCTTTAAGATCCCTTCCAAACCCAAAGCATTGTATGGTTCTCTGAAAATACATTTAGTACATTTAGTCTTTAAAATACTTCAGAGAAAATTGTGACTAGATAATGCTGTTTTATCAGAAGTGGAACTAAGAAAGTTGTCCTTATGTGTAATTACAGCCTGTGTGTCTAGGTCATGTATCTGTCTCTGATGTACATCTCCATACCCTCTAGAATTCTGGCTGGCAATTTTTAACTCTTTCTCATAGTACCCACTGCCCAATTATTATGTAGGGAACATGGGGAAAGCGGGTCAGCACTGTGGCAGCCCAGTATCTCTGGCACACATTCATTGTCCAGCCTGCATATGTGTGCTTTCATGAGATGCCACCAGGACAAACACTTCAGGTAGCTTTTGATTCCCCCTCTTTTCCTCCTTTTTTTCAGAAGTGCTTTTTTTTTTCCTTAACTACCAAGAGAATATCTGCAGAAGGGTATTTTCTGTTACCTCTTCTCCAAGTGCAGAGGAGGGGGAGGCATGACTCCTCTTCAGGGAAAGTTCAGAGTATTAAAGTAATGTTATTAATTTGATGTTTGACTTTATTAATCAAACAAGGAAAAATCTAAGAAAGATGCCCTCATTAAATTTAAAATATTTTTTGTGCATTCTCTCTTCCTCTGTGCTGTTCCTCTGAGTTTTCAGGTTGACAAAGCTCATGTTAGTTGGAGGCATGGTACAGAATTGTCAAGTCTAACTGTATTCACTATTCTCTGTTACTGCTCCTGGTAAGCATTTTGTTAAAGTAGAAAAATTACGCTCATAAAGAGGGGTTTTAAATCCAGAAGGCATAATTTTATCATGCTGCACAACTGAGCTGTACTTCCAACTTGTACCCTAATCTGTAGGCTTTTGTTTGGCTTAGGTGTAAGTAGAAGTTAAGATCTATGGGGCAAAAACTGCTAAAAAAACAGTCTTGTTTCAGCCATTTTCTCTTTTCATTAGATCTAGTGGCTGTGCTGGTAGAGCAGGTTGGTTCATTTGGCAGAGTGTTTTAAAGCTGTTTTTGTGAGCATAGTGTACTTGCATATATAATATATTTTCTATGTATTGACTTTAATTTTTTGTTTAGGAATCTAACCCTTATTCTTTTTTTTATTAGGGCAAGTGTCAAGATTTTGAAACGATGTTGTGGTTTGAGTCATTGCTGTTTTATGGCTGTGAAGAGCAGGAGCAGGTGAAAGATGATGCTGATATTTCACTATTGCCTACCATTGTAGAGAGAGTTGTTCTTCCTAAATTAACAGGTATAGGCTTAGAAAATGGGAGAGAAGGGGTTGTGGAGTCTGATACTTGTTTGTGCTTTCAGATTTTACTGTTTCATAAATAATTGCATGGATGTCTCAGTACCTGTATTTGAGCATTTGTAAAGTGGAGTAATTCTTTAACCTCTTACAGTAATTTCTGAAAATATCTGGGATCCGTTTTCTACCACACAGACATCTAGAATGGTAGCAATTGTACAGAAACTAATAGATGGATATCCCTCCGTGGTGAATGCAGAAAACAAAAATACACAAGTAAGTTGTTGGCTTTTTTTTCTTAAATATGTTGCATAAGTTAAGGAATTTGAATATGTTTTTAATACCTTATGGTGGGAAACACAACAAGAAAAAGAATTTTTAAATTATTTGGTGCTCTGCAGCCTGACTGTGGGGAGTAAAGTAAGGTGATAAATTAAAAGAAGAAACTCAGTGAAGCCTCCTCACAGTAGATACTAGAGATAAAAAGATACACCAGATGTACTAAGAATTGTTGTTCTCCAGTTTTGCTGTAAGGGTTGGCTACAAATGCACAGGCTTTTCTTTTTTTAGGTCTTTGCAGCCTTTTCAAGTGTATTGCCTGGAAACTGGATTGTTTTACTTGCCTTCTGTGAATGCAAGAGTTCAGATTTTAATTGAAAGTATCAAATTTCAGCTCTGTTAATTATTACAGGCTTCTTTAAGACTACTTATTTGTGTGCTCAAATATGTATGTATGTTTATTGTTATGGTCACAAGTGTTCTTTGTTGGTTTAAAAATCAGTTTCTGACTGTTTAACTACTAAGCAGTGCAGTGGACATTTAAAAAAAATTACCTGTTTCAGATGCTCTTAAAGGCGTTGTTGCTAAGAATGAGGAGAACACTAGATGATGATGTATTCATGCCCTTGTATCCAAAAAAGTAAGTTTACTTTGAACTATGGTGTTAGACCTTTCTTAGCAAGTCACTGTGTTCAGTCCATAGTTATGAGGGGTTTTTCCCAGTGTGGTTCAGTGATTGGGTACAGCAGATCTTTTGTTATCCTTCTGGGGGCATTTAGCAAAGACAAGAAGGATGGAAGGGAGTATTTATGGAAATGAACTGTGTGTTGGAAGGAAAAAGCCAGCAAATTCAAGACAGAGGTGTGGTTTTGGTTGCTCATTAAACAAAATTTCTTACTTTCCAGCATCTTAGAAAACAAGAACTCTGGTCCATATTTGTTTTTCCAGCGTCAGTTTTGGTCCTCTGTTAAGGTAAGTCCGTAAATACATCCAGTGAATCTTTGGTCTGAGACAGTGTAGCAATAAAATCCTCCTCAAATTTGTGGAAAACAGTAGATGGGAACTGCTTCAACTTCATTTGCAGAAACTCCAACCCTGGATTCTTAGTCTTGAATAATGCCCTGTGTCCTCTTCACAGTGTGTCCGGTCACTTAGTGGTGTCCCCCAGGGCTCAGGTTTGGTTCCAATCCTGTTTTATATCCTTATTGATTATCTGGATGAGGGCATCAAGTGCACTCTCAGTAAATTTGTGGATGACACCAAGTTGGGCAGGAGTGTTGGTCTGCTGGAGGGCCAGAAGGCTCTGCAGAGGAACCTGGATTGATGAGGCCAGTTGGATGAGGGTCAGCAAGGCCAAGTGCTGGGTCCCTATGCTTTGTCCATTGCAACCCCAGAGCTGCAGGCTGGGGGCAGAGTGGCTGGAAAGCTGCGGGGCAGGAAAGGCCCTGGGGGTGCAGGTCAACAGAAGACAAAGGCGAGCCAGGTGTGCCCAGGTGGGCAAGAAGGTCAAAGGCATTTGCTGTGTACCAGCAATGGTGTGTCCTTCTGGACACAGGACCAGGGCAGTGATTGGCCCTCTATGCTGGGCACTACTGAGGCCACGCCTCAAATGATGTGTCCAGCTCTGGGCCCCTCAGTTCAGGAAGGACATTGAGGGGCTGGAGCATGTCCAGAGATGGGAACAGAGTTGGGAATAGTCTAGAGAGGAAGTTCTGTGAGGAACAGCTGAGGGAGTTTGGGTTGTTTAACCTGGAGAAGAGGAGGTGGGGAAGTGGGGCAGGGACAGGACAGGGACAGTGGGGTGTGGCCAAGTGGGGTCTGGCTCTGCTCCCAGGCAGCCAGTGACAGGATGAGAGGAGATGTCCTCAATGTGTGCCAGGAGAGCTTCAGGATGGACATTGGGAAGAATTTTTTCACAAAAAGGATAATTAACCATGGGAATGGATCACCTAGCGAGGTGGTGGAGTCACATCCCTGGAGGTATTTAAGAAAGATGGATGTGGCACTCCATATTCTGGTTGAGTTGACAAGGTGGTGTTTGGTCTGAGAGTGGACTTGATCTCAGAGGTCTTTTCCAATCTAATTGGTTTTGTAGTTGAAAAGGTTGTCAAGTGGAAGCACCATCATTTCAACTTGAATGTTATCGGGTCACTTAGCTTACTCGCCCCAGGTTTTTTATATCCTTGTGCTTGTCAGAATAAAATACGCTACTTTTGGGGAATGAAGTTCAAAGCTGTGGCTGTCGTAGTTTATTTCCAATAAAAGACTGTGAAGAAAATTAACTCCCAGATAAACAGAAAAGTGGATACTGATATTGATTGAACTACTGCTCTCCATGATCACACAGACAGAACTCTTCTCTGGAATTTTCTGTTTGAATTGCAGCGGCAAGGGAAACTGTATTCTGAATAGGTTTGCAAAACATTTAAATTTTAAAATGTTTGATGTGTTTGATCAACTCTCTGTTTTCAGTACATTCTGGAATAGTTATTTTCCCTGTGTTGTATTTTCAGTTATTGGGAAACTTTCTCCAGTGGTATGGAATCCTTTCAAACAAAACTCTGCAGGAGCTGTCCATAGATGGGTTGCTAAATAGATACATCCTTATGGCTTTTCAAAACTCAGAGTATGGAGAGGACAGCATTAAGAAAGCTCAAAGTGTAAGTAAAATGAAGCAATGTTTAATGTAATGTTTAATGTAATGGATTTCAACTGAAGGGAAAATATAGTTAAAACTTGATGTTGCCTATGAAATCTTGGCTTCGACATCTCCAAAGCTGTAGTCAATGAATAATAGATTTAACTTTTTTTTAGTGTACAGACTAAAGAAAGAACCTTCTCTGGCTCATGCCTGTGGATTAGGTATACTGTGAGTTTCAGGCTTTACTGCTTGGATTTTGGTGAGAATTTTTTTGTAGTTTTCTCATTTTTTCACTCAGTTGGGCCATGTCCCTGCAGTCTTACTAGGCAGACTTCACAAGTCACGTTACATAGCTTTTAAAAACATTTTACATTGGGTTTAACTTTCTTCTTCCTGTTTTTCATAGGTAATTGCTTGCTTCCCTAAGCAGTGGTTCACTAATCTAACAGGAGACAAGACTATTTGTCAGCTAGAAAACTTCTGTAGATACCTTGTTCACCTGGCTGATACAATTTACAGAAACAGCATTGGGTGCTCTGATGTAGAGAAGAGAAATGCAAGGTAACTTATTTTGAGTTAAAGCACTTGAACTTCTTGTGATTTGATTTATTTTGCCAATGTATGCAAACATGGGTAACTCCATCCTGCTGTGTGTCTTTGGAAACTTTGAATTCACATGTCAGAAATGGATATTTTTAAGGTGTCTGAAAATACTGAAACACTGATAATATATTTTGCACTAGGGCATAGTGTCCTAGATTCTTAAGGGTATTTATAAAAAGCAGGGAGAAGCACTTCTTATATGAGCAGAGACTGTCAGGACAAGGAGCTTTAAACCTGAAGGAGGAGATATTTATGTTAGATATTGGGAAGGAATTCTTGACTGTGAAGGTGGTGAGACCCTGGCACAGGTTGCCCAGAGAAGCTTCCTGTTCCTAAAAGTGATCAGGGCCAGGCTGGATGGAGCTCTGAGCAACCTGGTCTGCTGGAAGGTGTCCCTGTCCATGGCAGGGGGTTGACTGAGATAAACTTTAAGGTACCTTCCAACCCAAAGCATTCTGTACTTCTGCCAAATTTTTTAGCTACCATGATTGTACTGTTTCACCTTGTGAGCCTGTTGCTGATTGCTGCATAGTGCCTTCTAAATTGCAAACTGTCTTTTGTATACGGTTCAAAAGTTCTGACTATCACACATCCAACTAGATGAACCTGTTTTGCCTGAGATCCAAGAGTAATTTTACTTGAATCCAGTGATCAGCTTAATTAAAAGTTTGCATTAGACATGTTACTGCTGGCCAAGTAACCTGACGTGCTATGGGAACAGCAGCAGCACAGGAATGAACAGTCTTCCAGTCTTGGTACAGTCCTGTGTTTGAGTGTAATAGTCTGGGATTTAAGTTTATTTAAGTTTTTGAACTCTCTTCTTTTGGTGGTGTGTTTCTAAATTTAAATGAACTTTCTTCACCAGGTGAAATGTTAACTTGGTAAATTGGAAGAGAAACATCTAATTATCCTCTTTCCATAGGAGGTTTTCTGATTTCTTTCTTCTGTCCTTTTGCTTTTTCCCTGCATTTAACAAATCTGTTACCGTTACCCTCATTAAGCAAATACAATAAATCTGCAACAGGAATATGAAACATATGGCTCCATAATGTAGTCTTCTGTTGGAAAATTAATCCATGTCATTGGTTGTTCTGTTTCTGTATTGACTTCTCTTGCCTCTTTCTTAGGGAGCACATCAAGCAGATCATAAAGCTTCTAGCAAGTATCCGAGCCCTGGATCATGCCATTACTGTTGCAAATGATCACAACGTAAAAGAGTTCAAGATTCTAATAGAAGGAAAATAGACTTTTCCCACCACTCATTTGAGCTTTAAAACCATTCCTGATGTGTAATTTATGTACATATGTAAAGTTTCTTAAACTGTAAAGTATTGATCTTTGTTTTAATACAAAGTGCATTCTTATATACAGCATCCTTAAAAATAAAAATCATTGACTTCATTGAAAACAAAAATGGAATCCTAAGGTTGTCATCTTTCCAGAAACCAGATTTTCCCTCAAGCTGCTCAAAATCTTGTTCACAAAAACACTATGTGCCCATAATCAATGGTCATCTACTCCTGTTAATTGTTCCATGGTTAACTGGAATGTGTATAATAGATTCTGTGTAATACAATGTATGCATATATTTATACCACTGTGTTGCTTTCACACTGGATATAGAGATGTTGTACTGTCGCAGTAAGCTTCTCATTTGCTAAAAAATACTTATTTTGACAATAAAATTACCTTATTGGTCAGAAGGGGTGGTAAAACATTCAAGTATATGAAAAACCACAAGTTGAAGTGTAGGGACACATTGAAGTGGATCGTGACCTTTAAAAAGCAGCTGTGCACTCCAAGTGCAGTAACTAAAAAGTAATTTGCTTCAAAATACAGAACGCTTATGACTGTTCTCCATAAGGAAGATCTGAATAAATGATGAAGTTGGGGTTTTTTTAATACAGGCCAACACTGAGAATTTGTGCATGTGTAGATGGTGGCATTTCCTATGCTCCAAACACCTTTCATTTTGTAGGACTAATGATTTACCTCTGAATTCTGGACCTTCCTTCCTTTCCTAAGTTGCTTAAGTTGTGTCACGATTTGGGGAGGGAGGGGGGTTGAGTTTATTTTTTTGTTTGCTTTTGTTTTAGTTTTGTAATGTTATTCATGCAACCTCTTTCTTCATGTTATAGTGGCTGAAGATGTGTAGGAAAATGAAGGTGAAAAAAAACCTTTGAAGTAGTTATATTGTAAGTATTCAAATGTTACACTTCCCACTAAATACCATCTAAATATAGTCCTAAAAAACCCAAGGCGTTTTTTAAATGTAAGTGAAAAACTGCTTAAAAAATCTGTTGATACACATTGAACACTAGTGACTTGATCTTGGGATCTAAGGCAGGTGGACAGCTGTAATAGCCTTGGGTTGAGAGCTATTTTCCATGTGTGCCCAGCTTTTTTTAGGGTAACTGTAGCAATTAATTTGCATACTGAATATTTACGCTTACGTCATGTGGGATAAATGAGTATATTAAACACATACCATTTGTAACACACACACTTCCTTGGGACACTAGATAGTTGTTTTTTTGAACAGTTGGGATTGATCAGAAATACCTGCTTTAAAAAACTGCTTCAGTAAACTCATCTGTCAAGGAGTTGTTGCAGTGCAACTTGGTAAACTTTGTTCCTTTAGGAAGGGAGTGAAGGATGAGATGTGGGTGCTGGTTCTGGATTACTATTCCAATATGTCAGAAAAAATAATACTTCAAAGTTGGATTTCTGGAGTGAACACAGTAGGATAAACACTGAAAATCACATACCTACACAAATTATAGTTTAGATATTTTAAATACCATTAAAGTTGTAGTTGCATGATTTAATAGTGACAGATTTGATCTTTCTGTGCTAAAAATGTTATTTCAGTATCTTGAAGACGACCTGAAGGGAGCCTGTAAGAAAGCTGGAGAGAGACATGGACAAGGCCTGGAGTGACAGGTAAGTGTCAATTGGGGCTGAAGGAGTGGTCACGGTTCTCTTTGTTAATGATGTTGTTGCTCTTGCTGTTTTTTTTCTCTCACTGCTGTTTTCTAGTAAATTGTTCCTATCTCAACCCATGATCTTTACCTTTTGTGCCCCCAGATCTCCTGCCTTGGGGAGGGGGAGAAATGAGAAAATGGCTCATAGTTTAGAGTGGTTTTAGTGCGAGCAGTAGATCTGGAAGTACCATTCCAAAACCAAGATAGCCTTATTTGGGTCCCAGTGTGAGGCACAATGAGAGCACAACCCACAAAAGAGTGGGTTGGAAAGAAACTTGATCTCAGCATTTGCTGTATTAGGTCCACAGCCAATGGTGCTTGCTCTGTTCATGTGGGTATGGTACCTAACCCTGGCTCTATTCCTGTATGTGCTCCTGAGGGTGACGTTTTACAGAGCAGAGACAAGGATCAGCATTTCTTTGCTGCATTACTGTGGGATATGAGTTTATGACATGATAACATCAAGGGCAATGAGGGTACTCTGGGATGTGAATTCAATGCTGCTCTTCTGCCCTTACTTCAGCACGACCTTGGGAGTCCATTAATAACCATACCCAGTCTGTGGCAGGAACAGGGGAAGGAGGATTTTCCCCCTTTTCCTCCCTCAGCCCTGTTACAGCAGCTTTTGAGAATTTTGAATTCCCTTTGGATGGTAAGGAAAACATGTTCTTGTTGCTATGTCTGCTGTGTCTCAGTGCAGTCCACACTGTGTTTATAGTCATCTTTGGAGGCAGAACAGAGATTTCTAAGGCCTTTCAGAGACCTGTCCCAAGGGGGAATAATCAGGAGTGGCATGGAATGTGTAAGAAAATTGGCCAATTTTTTGAGAAATTCTCTGCTCCAGTGGTTTGGGAGTTCACCCCTGAACAACTACAGGACTCTGATAAAAGTGACAGAATATTTGCAAGGAGGATGCTGTGGCAGCTCCAGAGATGAGCAGCTTTCTGCAGTGTGTTGGGCCCTGGCTACTCTTTATTGGACACTGGTGGTCAGTAGACAGCACCCTCAGGGGAGGAGGAGGAAACAGAGCAACAGGCACTGTGGCCACACCAACTGCAGCTGAAGCAGGGGAACAACCCATGCTGGGACCAGTCAGCCCTGCATGGAAGAAGGAATGCAAGATAAAGTCAGTACAGTTAGTGAGGGATGGCAAACCAGGGCCCTCTAAACAGGAGGAGGAGGAAGGGCCAGAGAAAATCACCTGGTCCATGTCCCTGGGTGAGCTGTAAGATGTGTGAAAAGGTTCCAGCTGACAGTTAGGTGAGCCCCTGGTGATCTGGCTACTCCAGTGCTGGGCTATCATGGCCCACGATATGGAACAGGATGGTAGTGAAGCCAAGCAACTGCGATCCTTGTCCTGGGATGTGAACATGGAAAAGGGCATCAGGAAGAGGACAAAAACTCTCAGGCTCTGAAGGCAACTCCTGTCAAGCATGAGGGAAAGGCATTTTCTCAAGCATGATTGAGTAGTGCACTGAGACAAGTGAACACCATGGAGCTAGGTACCCAGTATCTTGGAGAGAATTAGCTGTGCTGGAGATAATCTGTAAGGATTCAAATTATGAGCAATCCCCTGTAAATCCAGATGAAGTCCAGTGTACACATACTGTGTGGCAGAAGTTCTCACAGAGCATGCCATTATCATGTGCCAGGTCATTGGCAGTGATGTCATGGAAAGAAGAATAATAAAGAGTAGTTGCCAGACTTTATCAAACTTCAACTATATGCAATTTTTTTTTGCCGCCCAACCCCCCGCCCTGTGTCTTGTCTGTGGAAAGACTGTCCAAGGACCTGCAGCTATTTAAAGAGGACTACTAGTGATTAAAAGAAGTGTCTCACACCTCGCCACTATAGCTTGGAGTCTCTGCTATTGGGAGCAGGAACCTCCTGCTTGAGAGAGAGGGTGCTCACCACAAGTAACCTGTGGTTTACCTGCATTACTATGGAGAGGACATGAAGTGGGATGGAAAACCCATCTCTGCCCTAGAAGCACAGGTATGTGAGCTGATGGGAAGAACATCATCCTTGAGGAAATGCCCGAAGGATAAATGCTTTTCCAGTTTCCGATGGGCAAGGCCTCAGACACCATAGGAGGGCTGCTGTTACTTCTGATCCTCTTGAAGGATTACAGTTCATGTTTACAAGAAGTGAGCAGTGAGTACCATGACCAGAACTAGAGGGGCCCTGTCTCCTGCCAGGTGGAGGAAAGGGACCATCTGATCTATTGGACTGTGTGGATCCAATATATATCCAATATTTGGCCTGGCACAAATATAAGGCTTTAACTGACACTGGTGCACAAAATACCCTGATGCCATCATGATACGTAGGGGAAGAATCCTGTGTATTTGTGAGGCGACAGGGGGATCCCAACAGTGATTGTGCTGGGAGCTGAAGTGAGCCTGACTGCGAACAAATGGCAGAATCACCTCACTGTGATTGGCCCAGAGGCCCTGGACATCCTGGGCATAGATTACCTCAGGAGAGGGTATTTCAAAGACCCAAAAGGACATAATTGGGATAGCTGCTGTGGATACAGGAAATTAAACGGCTACAGCTCACGGAAAAATGCACCAGTAATGAAGGAATTGCTGGACTGGCCCTTTTCCACACTGCCTATCAGTGCACCCCAAACACTGGATCTGTGCACTCTTCTTGCCCTTTGTATGTTGGTCTCATACTCCTACAGTCTGGTGAGTCCACCTCCCAGTTTGAAATCTCCAAAATCCCCCAGAGTACAGTCCTAGAACAAAAAGAAAGGGCTGGGCATCACCTACCACTTGCACCCTGTGCACACCCTAGTGCTGTTCAGTTTCCTTCTCTATGTACCTTCATATTCTTTCCCTCTTACAGACCCAAGATCCCAAACAGTTTACTAACTGCTCCCACACTAACAGTGTCACAACAGCAAGCTCGTGGTGTCTTTTACCTTCCCCATCACAGCTGCTTAGCTCCACGCGATGGTGGCAGTGTAGTTGTAAGAGGTAAAATGTCCTTACTCTCCAGAAGCAAAAAAGTGTGCACATCCCAAGTTGAAATTGTCAGTACTGGCAAAAAGCAATGTGCCAGGACAGAAAAGTTTGTCTGGCCTTCAGATTCCATTTGCAACCCTTAATTCATATCACACTCCAGTAGCATTCACTCCCTCTTATGACTGCTGTCCCATGGGAAGGAAAACCTGGAGATCCAGTGTTTTTAAGTGCTGGTCATAGGCTGCCCACTGGAGGTGGAGGCCAGCAATAACTTTCTAGCCTGGCAGGTGTTGTGTTGGAGGAATCCTTGGACATAGTCAATTTTTGAGCTTGGCCTGAAATTTCCAAAGTGGGCTCCAGGAACCAAGTGACAGTACCATTACTTTGGAAATAAAGAACACAGTGCCAGTGTTGCTGGTGCAGATCACAAGCTTCCAAGGGGAGGTAAAGGTCAGCAAGAACTTTCTGTCCTAAAATGTTTTTTGTGCAAGCAACTGTTGGATGTACTCAAAATTGCAGGAGGCATCCTGAAAGAGAACAACAGTTCTTTTACATGGGAAAGAAAGCATCTAGACCATGTGTTTCAGTAGGAGACAATAACTTACCCAGGGGTGGTAAAGACCAGCAACACTTCCCTTTGCCGCTTGGATCCATTTGTCAGAGCTAGTGTCCTGAATGTGAATCACATTACCCTTCCTTGGAAATACAAACAAGCTCATCCTGCAGATGACTGTCTGCCCAGTGAAGGTAAAGACCTTTCTGTCCTGGCACCTTTCTCTCTTCGATCAGTCCTAGGACAAATTCAGTATTGGAGTGTGTAATGGTTTCACATTTGCCAATTTCTGGTTCGCTTTCCCGGCCAATGAACCAATTAATGTGAAGGGTTAAGTGTTTACAATTTTATATATTGCCCCAAATCCCACACCCCTGAGGATTCAGCCTGGCTAGCAATAAAACTCAAGGGGAAATCAGAGCGAGGAAGAAGGTTAAAGACAAAAAGGCGCTCTTACTCTTTCAGGGACACAGTCTCACAGTTTTAATGCAGAACCTAGTCCACAGAGCCCAGGAAGAATAAGAGACTGAGCCCCTGCGAAAGATAGATTTTAAGCCCTTGGCGAAGGAAGCGGGAGGAGAGGGAGTTTATTAGCCAATGAGGCCTGACCCTGGGGGTGGTGAGGCATAGGTGGTATCAGGTAGAGGGAATGCAAAGCTTCACGGGAAGGTACAACAGACACTCCTGTGTGAATACATACAACAAAACACCCAGTGCAACACAACAAAGTGAACCAACTACCCAGTGCAATACAACAATATATGACTAGGAGAGTTCAAAAAGCAAACCAGGCTTACCTTAAAATTACAAAAAGATTATTTATTTACCCATTAAAAAGAAAATAAGAAAAGGAAAACTAAATAAACAACAAATGAAACCTTCAGACCATCCTTCTCTCCCCCCACAAGTGTTCACTTTCTTACACATAACATGGAGAAAGACAAAAACTGTAACTTCAGTCAGTTTTACCATACAAAAAAAAATCTTCCATCAGTTCTTTAGGAAAGGAGTCTTTTTGAGTCCCGTGGAGACAAGGTCATAGAAGGAACAGTCCTTGAGTGGCCTTTATGCCACACACCTGCAGCGGCCTGAAAAGAAGCCTCTGCAAACTGTGAACTCCTACCCATTAGCAGCTTTCCCAACACCACATATGGGTCATAATCTGCTTATTAGGGGTACTGTTTAAGAATGCCTCTTCTACCATAAATCAAAAATTCTCCTTTTTCTTATTTCCAAAATCATCTGCATCTCAAAACTCAAAATCTCCTTTTTTCTCTTAGGAGCACAAAAAACTTCATTATCACTTATACTAGCACTTTACATCCCCCCAAATATCATCTATATGTTACAGGAAAAAAATTCCATTCTCCAGTAATTACTCGAAAAATGTCTAGCCAAATTAGGCCACTCCTTTTCCTTTGCCTCAAATAGTCTTTTCACTTTTTCTTCACTGACTCAGTTTCATGCTTCCTCTTCTTCATGGTTCCATTACTTTATCTTGTCTTCACTCCGGGAAAAATTTTCATTGCCTGAAAGATCATCTGCTGCCAAGACAAAGAGTTACATGTGCCCAGGCCTACGGTGACGACGTGGCCTCTGCTGGCAGGAGCTGCAAAGTCCTCCAAACCACGCTGACGGTGTGGCAAGGCTGGTGGGTGCCTTCTTTTCCACCCCTCGGTCTCATGGCGTGGGCCGCTCCCTCACGGGGGCAACAGCTCCCGGAGGCCTGAGGAAATTGGGGAGGGGCGGACACACAATGACATCCCCCCAGCCCTGGCCCTCAACACGCAGCTGCTGGGGCTTTTCCTCCTCTCCCCTGCTGCTCGCTGTTATTCGGGCCCAAGCACGGCCGTGGCTGCTCCCCCCACAGGGGCAGCGGCTCCCTGGGGCCCGGCCCAGGCCCAGGGGCAATGGGGCCCAGCCTGTCCCCTCACAGCAGCCTCCGTGAGGTCTCACCTGGTCGCTCGCCAGGAGAGAAAGAAGGCGGGTGCTCTGCCTTCTCAGCTTTTATATGGTATTAACCAAAAGTTGCATCCTGTTTTCTCAGTGGTTAAACTACCTGCCAATAGCCAAGAACTGGCCTCTGATAGGTGTTCAACTTTTCTAAAGGAAATTTAGGTCTTGACAGGGTAACATGCCACACCCTCCTTCAACCAAAAAACAAACCGTGTCAACCCATAACAGAGTGGTAGGCAAATTTTTGCTGTAAGCTCCTGAAAAAGGATGACGGTGCTTTTACCTGGGAAGGAAAGCACTGTGTCCCAGTGCAGCAGCTGCAGATGAGAGGCTGCCTCACAGAGGTAAAGGCCAGCAACTGCTTTCTGTTCTGGAACCTCTTGTGTGGGATTATTCCCTCGATGTATTCAATTGAACATTGGTATCCAAATTTGGGAGGGAGAAAGGGGGTGAAACAGTCTTCCTGGGAAAGGAGAGCACCTTGCCCCAGTGTTTTTTCTGTAGATGGTAGGCTGCCCAGGTCAGGTAAACAGCAACAAAACCTTTCTTCTTCAGACTTTTTTTTTTTCTTTTTTTGGGGAGAGTAATCCTGTGCCCTATTTAGTTTTGAAGATTGAATTTACATTTTGCATATGCCCACCAAAAAGTGAATGGTACTATCTTTCCTTGTGAAGGAAAGCACATAGCTGCAGTGGTGGTTGAAGTCAACAGGCTGCTCAGGACCCCTAAAAGCCAGTAACAGTTCGTCTTCGTGGGGTCTCCTGTATAGCCTCAGTTTTGGGACCTACTCAGATTTGAAGGTTATATTTCAATTTTGGATGTGGGCTCCAGAAAGTGGATGAGACTGCCTTTCCTTGGGCAGAAAAGCATCAAGCCACAATATTGGTGGAGCAGATGAGTCTGCCAAGGAGAGAGAAGGACCAGCATCAGCTTTGTGTTCTGTCATCTTTTGTTTGGGAGCAATCTCTGGCTGTCTTTAATGATGGTGCTCAGATTCAAATTTTGAAGGAGGTATTCTGAAATTTAAGACAGCACATTCACCTTTTCAAGGAAAGCACTTGGTCCCCATGGTGGTGGTATAGATGAGAGGCTGCCCAGGAGAGGCAAAGGCCAGCACAAGGTTTCTGTCCTGGCACCTTTTGTTTGGCCTCAAAGCCCAGACTGATTCTTTTTTGGAGGTGGTAACCAAATAGGGGATGCTGTCATCTGAGCACTGAGTAAACAATTTATTTTGATGTGTCTGGTTTGCCATCCTTGATCTTGCAGGAGAAAAACAAATTCCCACCAACACTGAGACTAATGTGCATTCCTTCCCAAAGAAAAGTAGTGACATCCTATTTCAGAATCCCATTTATGGAATTTGCAGCTGAGCTCCAAAATTGAGTATGTTCAAATTTGCTCCCACACATAAGGTTCCAGGAGAAAATGCTCTTGCTGGCCTTTACATCCCCTGACAGTCTTTTCTCTGCAGCACCAACACTGGAGTTATACTCCTTTCCTATGGGAAGTACTGTCACTTGATACTACCTCCAAAATACGTCTGGGGAAGGCTCTCACACAAAACGTGCCAAGAGAGAAAGTTGTTTCTGGCCAAGAATTTCCATTGGCACCCTACAATGCACTACCAACACTGGAGCTGGGTGCTTTCCTTCCCAAGGAGAGGTAATGGAATCCTCCATGAGTCAACCTCTGAAATTTGGATACCACCCCCAAAACTGAATAGCACTGGGGATTGCTCCCACAGACACAATGCCGAAAGATGCTGCTGGCCTTAACCTCTCTTGGGCAACCTATGATCTCCAATACCAGTAGTGTGGCAAGGTGCTTTCCTTCCCAAAAAAAAGGCACCATCATCCTCTTTCAGGACCCACCACACATTTTCTCCCTCACTTGCAATGACAGCACACATAAGAAAGTTTAATGCAAGAGAATTATTTGCCTTCTACAAACCTAGAAAGGAGCAGCATAGTACTACGTGTAAACATGAAGACTTCACAAAGGCAGTCACACACATACGCAAAATCTTATTTTTTGAGGTCAACACAGACACTCTGCCTTTTAGGGCAGAGACAACTCCCAGTTCTGTCCTTAATGCACTAGAGATGGATAGTGAGAGCTGGTTTCAACAGGCACATACCCTCTGATGGCAACTCCAAGGGCATACAAGCCTCAATACTTATTTTACTTAAAAGTCTATTGCTCTGAACTCACAGGTCTGGCTACACTACACAATTCATGTCAGCCTGGGATGTAGCAGAAGGGAAACACCTAAAGGACAAAGCCTGCAAAAGAAAGTCACCACACACCATTCTGTTGTTGCCCATTAGTCTGAGACTTCCAACCAGTCAAGAGTCCAAATTTCTACGTAAGAATTTGAAGTCTTGTAAGTCCACCACAAAGCTGAAACAGTAGATTTTATAACTGAGAAGACCAAGACAAAATCTGGTATTCTGTATAACACAAAGCATAGAATTCCATTCAGTCCTTCATCCACTATTTTGATTTGCATGTAAAAGGTCTACTATAATTCTTGTAGAGGGAGGAAAAAAGGACATAAAAACACAGAAATTGTCAGTGTTTTTAAAGTCCTTATAAAAGCCTATGAAACAATTCACAGGACAGATTATCAATGAGAATAATGGCAAGTCCATTGGCTTTTTGGGATAACATCTGGATAGATGCAGGTTAGCAAAGTTTCTTGGTTTTATGGGCAAGCAGGACTGATTTATTTCAGAGACCACAATAAGAGTGAAAATTATATGTACTTTTTAAGACTCCTACATTCAAACACAACATGTGAAAAATAGACCAGCCAGTTGTCAATGATATTCCCCAAATACTCCCACGGTCTGCTATTAATCCAAATTCAGGGGTTCTCTGACTTCTATTGCCTTTTATCCCTGCACCTGTCCCCTTGTTTTTAACCTTCTACTTTGTTACAAATAATAATTTCACACCCTTGCTAGCTGATTATCCTGCATTCAAGTAAATGTAAATATGGGTAGTTACAATTACAAGGAGGAATTATGTAACTATACCAACCAACAGTGTTATAACTGCATTTAAATTACCTTCACATGCTGATTCAATACACCATTTTTCACTGCCACTTAAAAGTATCTGACAGGCCTGGATAAGTGCAACCTGTAGGCTCCATCTGTAGTGGATCCTGTATTAAGGCAAATCAAGTGTATTTTTAACAAGAGTCAAAGTAACAGGAATGAAAACTCAGAACCAATAGAGGCTGTTCACTGAAAATCTTATTTCCTAGATCATTGCCTGAAAAAGTCCCAAATGTTGCCAGGCTGACATGAAACGTACAGTCTGATTTATCACCTCTGGGCTAAGAAATAAAATTGCAATATGATTTATAACTTTTGAGTCTCTTACCAACAAATACTTCCAAACAAAATCATGCCAGTTCACCTGAAAGCTTGAGACTTACGGCCTTCAACAAGTTAATGAAGTTGAATATATACACATTCTGATACTTGTTTCTTCCCAAGTCTTCCCATCCATCTCCTCCTCTTTCCCAGTAAATATGAAATACTATATTGTAAAAAATTAGGAGACCTTGTTAAAGTATCATACTGAATTCTTACTAGACTACTATCATATATCAAGGAAGTCTTAAATGTTATTTCTCAAGTTAACAAGATATACTCAACTTACTTGTATTGCAATATTATTCTCACTCATTGCTTTTGTGTTAACCATTTTTAGGGTTTTTATTTTAAATTCTGCCTGTCTTGGCTCTGACATTCATATGAAGCAGCAGGTCTTCCACATGGCAAATTTAATCTTCAATAGGGAGAGAAGAACATTCATGTATTTAAGAATATGCAAAAATCATGAAAAAAATCAACAGAACAAAATACACACTACTGAGGAAATATGAGTAATTTAGTAGATACCCAACTTTGGTACAATTTCTTCTCTAGGTTATTAGATTTCAGCTTCATCTGAAGAATCCTAAGCTTGTGGTTCGGGCCTACTAAACTCATAAACTGTATAGAGACTACTTCGCTACTGTTTTCAGAACTGTTTAAGCAGTACTATGTAAATGAATAATGCACCAGTAGAGACTTTCACAGCAGAAGACTTACACAAAATAGAAAAGCCTTTGTAGAAAGACAGTGGTTTTTATTGTAGACTTAGAAAATACTGAACTATGAAAAATACAAAATCAACTGTTGTAATTATCTGTTTATTTTACAATCTGCATGCCATCATACCCTTATGGCTTTAAGATAGTCTGTCCAAAATATTTTAAAACATGCTTTAACAAAGTATTTTACAATTTCAAAATTGAGTATTTCTTTACTGGAAGAAAAAAAATAAAACCAAACTCCAAAAACATTTTCCTGAGAGTTCTGTATCATGAAATTGTCATTCATTTGTAACATTTGCAAGTTGATGATATAGGCTTATAGAAGTCAACATGCAACTTGTAGGTCTATGGTATTAAATAAATATTTAAAAAATTATTTAGATGCAGCTGGTCAGGCAAAAACCTACTCTCAAACTTCATCAAGTTCATATCAGGTTTAAAAACATGATGTTACTTCTATCGTAGGTCAATGCCATGATTCTCGCCCCGGAATCCCTCCACCATCAGCTATATGGAATTCAGGCTGTGGCTGATCCCCAGACTGCAGTGCAGCAGTGGAGCACAACTCTTTAGGGATATTCCAGCCTCACACTTGGTCATCACTGACCTTGTTTTCCAACACCTGCAGCCAAGCATGTCAGGGCTTTGGGCCACTGGATAAGCTCCCAGCCAGCTATTCCCTACAAAGATGCTCCACCTCATTAGAACAAGGATTTACCCCAAGGAATTCTATTTCCAATTATGTGCACTATTAGGACAATGCTTTAATGCCATTGTCCACGACATTTCAGAATATCACCAGCTTTAAAAGTGATAGTAGTTATGAACAGTAGAGGTTTGAACTTTGAATTTTGTTTTTGATTGTTTCTTGTTGGTTTGCTTCTTAAATGAAGTGAAGACCTAAGAGAAGAATGCTTCCCAGAGTGGCAGCCTGGGAGGGAGACAGGATTAAATTAACCAGGAATCTACAGAAACTGGAGAAAAAACCCAGAGAGCTTCATAAAGTAATACATATACAGGATCATCATATCTCAATGATAGTAATTTAAAAGAATTTCAATTCAATTATCATGATGTCTGCCGTGTAGTATTCATTTCTAAATTTCAATTACTGCAAGCATTGTGATTTATACAAGCTATGCTCCATTAGCATTTTTTTCCCCTTAAAAAAGTAAATGATATATCACGAAAATCCAAGGATTCACTAGAGATTTGAATCAACTTTCAGTCCCATAGGTGAGGTAGTGTAGTTGTTTGTGTTACGTGCTGGCTATGAGAAGTCCTGTTGAAATCTGTCAATTTTTAAATTTTTGTTTTAAATAAGTGGCTTACTGTATTTATTAATGCTGTGGGGGAGAGGAAAAAAAAGAGCCTTGCCAAGAACACGTTTTGTCTCGCTGCAAGGTAAAACTGAACAGCAGTATTTACAAGGGCCTTTGCTTAGTTGCTGCCTACTGTACATGCACACAAAGACACAAAAAGCTAATACACATTCTGAGGTAGGAAATGAAGAATTCCACTGACTTGTACAAGATTCTTCATGTTTTGTAAACCAGCAAACCCAAAGTTTTCTGTGGTGAGGTTCAATACTTAGTTCTGATGTGAGAATAACATCTAAATAACAAAGCATCATTGGTATACAATATGCATCCACTGCTATATAAAAATCTAGAAAATGGGGATTATTTTCAGTTGCTGAATTTCTCCTTCACAAAGTAATAAAGGAAATATCTCCAGCTCATTTCTTCAATAAACTTTTTATATATCTATGCTAATAGCACAAGCCATTGAAAATATACTACAGGTTTAGCCATAAAGTATCCTGAAGACTGATTCTGAAATAGAACTTTACTGGTCCCAGTGATCAGAGAACAAATATTTGTAACTTACTTTAGGCAGTTAGGCACTGAAAGAAAAAATGTGGTGCCTGAATACATAAAAAAAAAGTCTGTCCTTAGACTTTCACAATACTTTGATTCCAACTTGCCACAAACAAGCAGCAAGCTTGAAGGTGCTAGGACAGGAAGTCACAATACAGCAGTGAGTTTTAATAAGCCTATGGGATTCAGATGCCAGAGGATCTAATGCACACTCATCCAAGAACTGCACCAGTTTCAGATGTCTGCCTTCCACAGTACATTGTTATTCCTCCCACTAGATTTAGAGAGGAGAGCAGTATGTGGCAGCACCTCTGCTGCTCCAGTTCTTTTAATTCTGTACTAGAGAAACAAGACAAAAGCACTTACTCAATAAAAGCCTACTACTAATCAATTCTACTACTAGTAGCAGCCTACTATTTTAATTCAGTGAAAGTCTTTGCTGGGACGGGCAGGGGAACAGCAGGAAGCAAGGAGCTATTTCCAGAGTGCACTTTCCAGAATCTCCTCATTCTGTCATGTTACTTAGCCCATCTACAAAATGAACATTTACAGAGCTATGTATGCTTCTTAAGGTTTGTCTACCAGGAAAAAAGTCTTAGAAGAATTCCAGGTATAGAAGTCATTGAGCATTAACAGCTGTCAGGAGGCTTTCCTTAAAATGCAGAGTGGCAATAAGTACTGTTGGCATAAATCAGAATAGGCTGCTTTATACATGAACAAAACTTCCTCACAAATAAGCACCTGTGAATGGAGTTTGTACTTTCCAAAAGCTTTCCTGAACCCTCCTTGGCATCACCACACAGAAAAAGCTCCAAGGCTGACACATACAAATTCTGTTCTGGAACTACACAGAGCAAACCCAAAGCTTGCCAAGTAATAATGGTGACCACGTAATTGTCAATGTAGTTTCAAAAGATTAAACTTTTCTCTCACTTAGTAAGTTATTTTCCAATAATGCTCAATCTCACTTCTAGTTGCAATGTTGAGAGGCTGGCAATGGGAAGGAGGGATTCACTCATCTGTAGTGCATTTGTCAGTCATTTGCTGGCAGAAGTCTGTGATGCCACTGCTCTGTCCACACGGCTCCACAAGCAACGTTTGCTCCAATGTTCTGGCAGAAACTGGATGCAGTTCTTGTACTTGATCATATGTGGCCTCACACACGCTTTTGACACACTGATAACAGGAACTCTGCTCATCTGTAGGTGTGACACCTGAAAGACCATTTGCTGATTCTACAGGTGCTGGTACCACAAGCTCACTATGAGATGGAGCTGGTTGTTCACTTTTTGGGAACAAAAATGAGAGTGGACAATCTGAAGAAGAATATTTTGCAAGTATTTGTATTTGCTCTTGACTCAAGGCTGCTTCCTTACACACCTGCTGGCAAAGTCCAGTCAGATTCTGCTTTGTCTCACCCAGAGTTGATAAAATGTGGTTTCTTTCCTTCAGCAAATTCTCCTTCTCATTTTGCTACAAAAAGAAAAACAGTATTTTAGTCTACATTTTAACATAAAAACTATGGTTTAAGCTCCTATCAAAGCTAAAACAAGACTTTAAATACTCTGGTCTGCTGAAACAGAAGTAATTTGGCATTAACAAAGTAAGCAGCAACACAATGAAACACATCAAAAGCCCAATCCTAACCTCTGTGGAAGCACCATCAGCTAAGTTATTTGATGTGATTTTTCAGATATGCAGCTTTTTCCAAACTCATGCTGGCAGACAAAGGAGTAATTTGTAGTTACTGAACAAATGAAACATAGTTGCACTGGCTGTAAATATTCCTGAAACACTAGATCTACAGGGTAACACAAACCATTACCAATGAGTCAACAAAACATTAAGCAGTCTTCATAGAGATGTGTATTTTAAAATTGAAATGATGAAAAATCAAACATCACATTTTAATTATTGATACTATTTCACTAGGTGAAAGTAACTTCCATTCTCAAGAAGTGCCAAATCCACTACAGGACAAACAATGGAGTTAAGTATAGTTCCTAAATTAGATAGAAAATTTAAGAAAGGTAAAGAAAAAAAATGTGCTTAAGATCTGACAACCTAGAGATAATGTAGCAGGATTGTCCAAGCACATGGCAACAAACAGGATAGCAACTCACTAATACCGAGTAGGAAAAAACAGCCTGTATTAAATCAAGCTTATTTTTTTGCTTCAATGTTGTGAATTTTTCTGAGGCTTCTGATAGAACTGGCTAATGATGAGAAGACACTGATAACTGAGAAGTCTAATCATGGAAACAAACAACTTTTTGAATAAAGAAAAATGAGGAAATGGCAAAGGACAGGGAACAAGAAAAATCATCATGAAGAAGTTGAATGAAAACGAAAAAGAACCCAAATCCAAACATGTTGCAATACATACATTTTAAATTTTGGAATTAAGTAATTAAAAGAAGATACAGGTTTGAAGACACAAAGTTTTAAATAGTTTTCAAGTTTTAATCGTAGGGACTATGTGTTACAACTACTGTTATGTCAATTCACTTCTGGAAAGTTTTATTATTTTCACTCCTCCTCACATCCCCTTTTTGCAGAGAAACCTCATACTGCAACCTCTACAACTTTTTTTGAAAGAACTGATTAAGTTTAGGCAGCATTTGGCAAGAGGAACAGTTGTTGCCAGTTCTTTTTGTCTAAAATTAGTAGAAAGGGGACGTTGTGAATAAATTTCTACTTGTCAGCATACTGGGAGCAGCTGTTTATCATAAAATATGCCACACTGGAAAGGACCCATCAGGGTCACTGAGTCCAGATCCTGGACCTGCAGATACGTTAAGAGTCACACCCTGTGCCTGAGAACTTTGTCCAAATGCTTCTTGAACTCTGTCAGGCTGGTACTGTCACCACTGTCCCAGGGATTCTGTTCCATTTTCCAACCACGCTCCGGGGGGAAGAGGCTTTTCCTAATACCCAACCTACACCTCCCACGACTTGGCTTTATGCTGTTTCCTCGAGTCCTGTCACTGGTCACAGAAAGAAGAGATTAGCACCTACCCCTCCTGAGGATGTTGAAGATGTCAGTGAGGTCTCCCCTCAGTCTCCTTTTCTCCAGGCTGAACAGACTAAATGCCCACAGTCATCCTTCATAAGATTTCCCCCCTCCAGACCCTTCCCCATCCTTGTGACCCTTCTTTGGATGGTCTCCAATGGCTTAATGCCACTGGAGACCATCCAATGCCATGGCTTAAATCCATGGTGCCCAAAACTGCATCCAGTGTTCAAGGTGAGGCTGCCCCAGTGCAGAGCAGGACAATATCCCCTCTTGCCTGGCTGGCCATGCTGTGCCTGATGCCTCCCAGGACATGGATGTCCCTCCTGGCTGCCAGGGCACTGCTGATTCATTCAGCTGGCCATGGACCAGGAATCCCAGGTCCCTTTCTACAGTTGTTCTCCAGCCTCTCATTCCCCAGTCCATACACACATCCAGGGTTGCCCTGCCCCAGAGCAGAATTTGGCACTTGCCCTCATTAAACTTCACATGGTTGGTGATTGTCCAAGTCTCCAATTTGTCCAGGTCTCTCTGCAGGGCCTCTGCCCTCAGGGGAGTTGACAACTCCTCCCAGTTTAGTGTCAATGGCAAACTTACAGTGTGTTCCATTGAGTCCTGTGTCCAGGTCGTTAATGAAGATGGTAAGGAGCACAGGGCTCAGGATGAAGACCTGCAGAACCCCACCAGGGACCACTGCCAACCTGATGTAACCCAGTCACTGTCACCATTTGTTCCTGGCCCATGAGCCTGTTGCCCTTCCACGACATGATGTGTTTATCCAGCTGTGGCCTGGACATTTTGTTCAGAAGGATCCTGGGAGAGCCTGTCAAAAGCTTTGGTGAAGTCCAAGACGATTATATCTATTTGCTTTCTTAGATCAGCTGGGCAGGTTACCCTGTCATACAAGGAAATCAGGCTTGACAAGCAGGACTGTCCCCTCATGGAGCCTTGCTGGCTGTGACTGATGCCTGCATTGTCCTCCAGGTGTTTTTTAATACTTATCAGAATAATCATCTGCATTGTGTTACGCAGATCACCTAATACCTTTTTGGGTATGTTAGAGGCACTCAGCTGTATATTATGGACTAATGAAATTATCTTGACTGCTATTTAAAACAAACATGAACATTCAGAAATAGTTATTCCAGCATAAATTCCTCATCCCTCTTCTGAAGCTGTTCATAGGTTAATACATTTAAATATTATTGTTTTATTTTATCAGCATTATACTAATACTACAAAGTAATGTCAGTTAGTTTTGAGGTCATAATAAACTGAGAGCTCTTTTGAGTATTCTGGTAAAGAATGTACTTAGTTCACACACCTCACCCTGCTATAATATATATAACAAGATCTCAGTTACATTTTTCTTGGAGCTCTGACACATCCTCCTCCTCAGCTACAGAATCTTCACCAAAGTAACACTTCTTGAGACCAGTTGTCCTCTACTCTGCTCCCCCCTCACAAGTACTCTCATTTAAAAAGTTTCGAAGTGAAAATCCAAGGATGGGTCAGGTTGGAAGGGACCAACCACTGTGGGTCATCTGGTCTGACCTCCCTGCTCAGGCAGGGTCATCCCATTGTACAGGAGAAAGTAAAAGGAATATGAATATACACAGGGTCTCTGACAGAGCTGTTTCTAACAGGTCAACATCTCCTTAAGTAGCCCTTGTGTATTCTCAAATACAGAACATTAGTGACCCACAAGAACACCCAGATTCACCTGACAAGACAATAAACAAAGGCTACATGGGGAGGTAAAAAAAGACTTTATCAGTACAGAAGATCAAGAGACATGAACAAAGGTAACTCTCCCAGATAACACACTCAGCACTGAACAATATTTTTCTTCAATATAAGTAGAATTTCATATAAGATTTCTAGTTTTACAGAATCACTTGGTAGGGGAGGTACCTCAGCTGGTCTGTAGTCTGACCTGCTGCTCAAAACAAAGTCAGAGATCAAGTAAGATCAGGCTGCTCAGGGCTTCGCTCAGTTATGCCACAAAACCCTCAAAGATAGGGGCATGCACAGCCTTTCAGGGTGAACTGCTCCACTGCCTGCCTGTCCCCACTGGAAGAAAAAAAACTTTCCTTAATTCAGATGAAACCCCCCCTTTAAGACCATGTCTCTTGTTCTCTTGCTGTCAAGTACTCCCCCCAGAAAGCTGAAGATCTTCTACTATCAAAGGCTGTATAACCTCAAGTACTACCCCACAGATACGGGCAGGTAGCCACTAGGTCTCCCCATCCCTTTTCCAGGCAGAAGCCCCATTTCTTCTGCTGCTCACCACAGAAGTTCTTCAGGCCTGGCCATCCCAGTGGCCTTCACCTAACTTTCCCCCTGTCTATCAATGTGCTCCTGCAACTGGGAGGGTGAAAACCCAGCAAAAGATTCAGTGTTACACATGCCAACATAGGTAACAACCACTGCTCTCCAACAACAGGCTGAGCTCCTGTTAATGCAGCCCAGGACACTGATGGCCCTTTTTTCAGTCTGGACATGTTGCTGATCCACGCTCAGCCTGCTGTCTGCCCAGGCAGACAAGGTGCCTGTCAGCAAAGGTACTTGCCAGCTGTCAGTCTCCAGCCTCTAGTCAGGCAGGGGTCAGTCTGTTCCAAATATTGGACACTTCCAAGAACCACACCACAAGCATCTTCTGAGAGACAAAAACTAAAGTAGCACCAAATAGAAACTAATACAAGACAATATGCTGCGCATACTGGAAACCAGGGTAAGGAATTCCACCAAAAACTATTTCCTAACTGGTGGTACAGAGTATTATCTACTTGTCAAGAGTGGTTAAACTACAGCTACACCATCCTATTCCCTCTGAAAGCCACATTACAGATGATACTATGAAGAGATCAAAGTCTAAAAGGTCTGAGTCACAACGACCCACAGAACAGAAAGAAGGCAGGAGCCATCATGCATGAAGCAACCTGGATGTACCACACATAGCCCTTCTGATATATCTCTTTTCTTCCCCCCATCTGGAAATCATGCCTAGACAGATCTTAATCTTTCTGTATTTGCGTACAACTTACACAGATTTGATGATCTGTGACTGTCAGGCATGGTCAACAGCTCCAAACAGGATCTTTTCAGGAATTTCTGAAGAAACTTATAAGCACAATTGAGGGGAAAAAAAATGCAACTGGAACATATTTGTGCCTAGAGGATGATTCATATAACTCAGACCTCACCTCTCAAGACTCAACACTCATTATCTAGGCCTTACACAGTGTTGTTACCTGTCAAACAGCAGACATTCAGTCTGTTCCAGCACAGGTCCAGAGAAAGAAGAGTATTATTTTATAATTATTACTCTCAAACAACCACATGTCTAATCTTGCAGATCAACCTTTAACTCCCTGCCCAAGTATTGCAAAACATTGACAGTTACATAACAGAAATGACAACATGATGACAAAACCAGGCATAAAGTCCTGAAATGTCAGAAATGCAACTTCTCTGTTCTGTAAGGATATCATTAATACAATCACCTGATTATCCTTCCTCACAGAGGAAGGTTGTCTTCATTGAGCACAATCTGCTCTGTCAGCTCATCAGGGCTCTGTGGCACTGCAAGCCCTCCTTCAAAGCCTATCTCCTCACTGCAGAAGTAGGAGTAGATGCAGTGAAAGATGACAATCACAGGAAAATAAGTTTCCAGTCCATCGTACTTGGCTCTAATTTTATGTTCCTTTTCATTTTGAAGTCAAAAAAGATGCAACGTGACTGCTATGTTCTGATGCAAATTCAGGTACACCAAGCCTAAAATGCTCCACGAACAAGAATAAGAGTACAGTAGTCCTAAACAACTGAACCATTTCACGAACATGGTATGACCAACTTTGAAACTGAGATGACAAAGTCAAACAAAGACTCATTTTTCTGAAAAACTACTCAATTATCTTCTTGCCATTGCTACTTTGGCATAATCTGACCTCATATTACCTACATTTCTTTTAAATTACATATTTATCTTTTTATTGCCTTCTTAAGGAGGAGAAAATACATTAATAGATGGCTGCAGAGAAATCTGGATGCACCAATTCCTCAGCTACAATCTTGATGCAACTGTTAAAAAGGCAAGCAACTTCCCAAGTTCCTCTCTATCTTCCGCCTTTCTGCAAGGGTCTCATTTTTAACATTCAAGACTCAGGAAACAGTTCACCAGCCCATGTTGATATGTTCCAAGAACAGTACTTACACAACTAACAATTGCATAACTGTAAACTTGACGACGAGCAATACTGTGAGCTGAACAAAATCTCGATGCAAGAAAGGGGAAGAGGCAAAAAACACTGTAGGATAATAGTCTGGGAATCATTCTGTACCATTAAATTCAAAGCTTACGGGTTTCAGAAACATCATTCACCAAAAATTATGCTCTGATGCATGTTTTATCTGAATGGAAACAAGTCCACAGAAGGAAAGATGTGTGTAATTTAGAGCAAGGCTCAGAAAATCTAGAGCTGCTGTCAAGAAGTTATACAAGACTGATACAGTTTTTAAGCTTGAGTGGACAAAGTAGTAATCCACCTGACTCTCAAGCTACTGCCAGATAGCCAGTCAAGATGTTTAGAGAAAGACATGACAACAGCAATGAATATTTATACATACCAGTTTTTCAATTTCAGATTCAAGATTTTGTATGCAGTCAAGTTTTCTCTTGCGACATCGCTGTGCTGCAATTCTGTTTTTACTTCGTCTTCGGATATCATGAATACAGTCCAATTGTTCAGGAGTTAATTTATGCATTTTCAGAAATGACTGGAAGTCATTTCTGGAAAGTGAGATAATCCTTTGTGCATTAAACGGCAGTTTTACCTAGAATGTGAGATACAGCTGTAAATCCAAGGTGGATATACATAAACATCAACATTCTTTACCACACAACCCATCTTTCTTCCTACATCTTCGAGACAAGAGCAAACAACATAACCATCAAATGATGGGATAAAATCCAGGGGATTCAACTACAGGAGTTCAAGCACAGGTGCAATAGAGTATTTGCACATTTACACTAGATCCTTATAAGCATATTCAGAGTAGGATGAAAGCTACTTGTGTGTGCATCAAATATGCAGGTGATATGCTAAGAAGATGAGTTACAGTTTGGTGAGGTACTAAACAGGTGTTAAGACTCACTAATACAGTCTAAAGTTTTCCCAAAGCTGCCATTAAGACTGCATCCTGCATAAATTTTTATACCTATGCTTTTTTTCTCCTGCAGGAAAAGTTCATCTGAAACAGGCATTTCCTTAAAATACAGAAGTTACAATACTGGTCTTTTATTTCTTAGTGTTGGAGAAGAGAAAGGACCAGGCTCTTGCTTCTGTTGTATACCTGAGCTACAAATGCATGTGAGATCACAAAGTGTTGATTAATACAAGAAAACGTATTTACCTTTAAAAAACAATCACCATGGGCTTTGAGTATCCAACTAAAGACACTTTATTTTCATCCCTAAATTTGAGGATAGTAAGTAGCAGAATATGTTACCTTGTTGTGGTCAAAGATCTGAATTTAGTTTAAAAAGATCACAGGGAAATCTCTTCTCTGATTGGCTACTGCTGGTGACAAATAGGCAAAAAATAATAAAAAAACCTAGAGTACTGTTCTCAGCAATGATGCCATCTTCTCTGTCACATAAAGGTGAGGAATGTATTTAACCAATTCTGGCTTTTTCTTTGTCATTCCAGCTTTTTTTGATGGCAGGTTCCACTTACGTTCAGTCTCAGTAAGGTACTGCATCTTAAAAAGTTAAAAACCCTAGTGCTTTAAGAACAACTGAATTTTTGTAACTTTGAATCATCCATCATGCAGAGTTATGCTGCAAGTCTATGAGTCTAAGAACTGAGATGGAAATTGTTCCAGGCATATCACAAAATCTTTTAGGATTAGACTACTCTTGTATGGTATGTGCCTAAACCACTACTAAAGTAGTAACAAAGAAAGGAAGTGCTAAATAATTACTGCAGCTGGAGAAACAAAAATAACCTCAGTGTTGGAGAAGGTGATGTTATTAAAAAGTCTTAAATACACACCTATTGAAGCCAGCTTAAAAATTTAATTTTCACTTCACATTTAATCTGAAGTATCATTTTTCTCCCACCTTCACCTCACAGCTCAGAATAAAACCAAGAAAACTGGTAAGTTTCTATTAAATGTTCTAAGAAGTTTAGAGTTTTCTTAAATCTAACTGAAGCAGATAAAAGGAAAAAAAAAATCTAAGAATGAACCTTCATGCCTTGATTTAAGACTCACAACTTTTTCTGACAGTTGTTCCAGAAAAAAACTTAAAATACCTAATATGTTAGCATCTAACACTTCAGATCTGACCAAAATATTTTCATACTTTAATTCAGTCTCCCTGAATTAACAGTGACCTTCCATATAAATCTCTGAATAGTTATTTAAAGTTTCAGTTCCAGACTTTTTAAAACAAGCAGCCACAGAAAAAAAATCAAAATAACAAAACACAGAAGACTCAGAATTAGACTTTTGAATGTGGCCTTAAGAGACTGGGAAGCAAAGGATAGATCAGGATGTTCTTACCTCACATTCTTGTTCTCTTGCTGAACAGGATTCGCTGTCTCCCTCAGTGTCAGTCTCCGAATCCTCTCCCAAACTTATCACATAGTTATAGGGGCACTGTTCTTGTTGCTGTCCCTGAACATAATCTCCACTGTTTATTTCAGAGGTGTTGGAGCATCCTTCAGTGCTAAGGTTGCTTATAAAGGGGCAGTTGACGGAATTCAGTGTTGTAAAAGTTCGCTGAGAGCAAGGTTCAGGGCTTTCACTGATCCTGATCCCCAGCCACGGACACTCAGATTTTTTCCCCGAATACACTGGTTCCAAGTACTCTTTAGAAACTGCAGATGGTAAATGTATTTGACAGGCATCTGTGCTGTTAATATCACTCCAGAACCCCTGTGCTAGCTGTTCTGCTATCTCTCTCTCCACACTGCTTCGATCTCCCACTGAGGTGATGTTAGTGGCTTCCCTAATGCACAAATCCACCTTTGAAGATGGGTTACCTTGACTTTCAGTTTTGTCATTTCCAGCTCCAGTACTTGACACAGTTTTTTCAGCTAAGACTGTGTTGTTTTGCATACTACTGAAATTTAAGTTACCATATTGCTCACAACTATGTAAAACAGACACAGAATTGGGTCCATGAGATGCAGCAGAGTTTTGGGGGAAAGCAGCAGGATCCATTTTCTCCACAGGACTTGACACATTCCGAGTTACAGAATCTCTCTTTGACTCTTTTTTTTTCTGAATGCCTTCTTCCCCTTCTTTCACTTCTACCTGAGTCTCTTCACAGTTTGAGATCAGCTGCATAGGCACACACTCCTCAGCTTTTTGTATGCCATCATTATCAAGTATTTCCTTCTCAAGAGAAGTTGAAAATGGTGGTACCTGAACATCTTTAATACTGGAATTGAACTCTGAAGTATGAACTTTGTCATTTCCAAAAGCTTTCTGGAATTTTCTATATTTTGGGCATTGGGAAGATAAGCTGGAAGCACTACCCCTTTCTAAATGTATAGGATCACAGTTTTGATTGGCATTATCTTGGAGAACAGGTGATGATTTAGCATTTTCTTCATCTTTACAGGGCGTTATGTCAGGTATTTGACTATATTCCTTTTCTAGAAGTGCTTCTACTTCATAATTTATTTCTATGTCTCCATCATCCGCATTGCCAGTTTTAGGGTTTGCTTTCTGACAATGCTGTGTACAACATTTCTTCCTAGGACATTCTTGCTGATCCAATTTAAAGTCCAAAAATCTGAATTTGAGAAACTGAAAGCAGGACTCTTCAATGTTGTGTACACCCAAAAATTCTGCACATTTGCAAACTTCAGACACATTGTCTTTATTTAAAACAAGTTTTGCTGTATATGCAAATTGAAGCAAAGGACTAAATCCTTTAAGTGTTACCTATTACAAAAACAAATTAAAAAAAACAGTAGTATGATTTATTTGGGTTTAAGCAGACAAAGACACAAATTTACCTGTCCTGCCAGCAGGACAGAGTACAGGACAAAAGCAGAAGATTTGCTCTATTATGAAAACCTGGTCAAACTTATTCTGAAACAATTCTTCTGATACAATTTTATCATGAACATTTTGTGAGTTTACTGTGATTGATCTATTAATAAAATGTTCTGGCAACGCAGTATTAAAAGCGAAAAATATTGCTGTATGCTGAAAACCAGTAACTAGATTCCAACCTCACAAAGATATATTTCAAAGCAAGTTGTATATTAATTACTCTATAATATGTTGCTGGTATTTAATTGTAGTTTTTGAAGACCAATTACTCTTAATTACTTAGTCATATGCACCACTCATGTAAAAAAAAGTTTGAAAAAATGGAGTTTGACCACATATGATTATTTACTGCTACAGCCACCTACTTCTTTCTTCTTCCCATGGATTTGAAGAAATGCACTCAAAAATCGTACACCAAACAGAATTCTCAGTTCAAAGCCTCTTTAGAGCAAGTGATTTTAATTGAACATTTATGTCTTTACCACAGTTGCCTATCAGGGAATCCAGAGATAAACAAAAACTTCTCATTAGAAACTGCACAAGAACTGTGCATGAAAAAATGTCTAAGGAATCAAGTAGAAAGCCACAAACAGATCTAACAAACAGATTACCACCTACATGACACTTTCTTTAGCCGTTTCTCTGCAAATGAAGAATAAAGCAGTATGTCCACTACTAATACTCAAACTCAAAACCCTGCTTTTACTGAAATGAACAGTATTTTATGTTAAATAAATCACTATATCAAGGCATTAATTACATTCAATCCTTCTGCCAGCAAAATAAGGAATTCAATTTAAGAATCAGTTGAGGGTTTGTTTACTTTGGTTTTTTTAGTAGTTGTTTGGTATGTTCTTTTAAAGAACATAACACATGAAAGGAAGTTGATAAGATCTGCACAGAGAGCAGTTCTTTAAAACTGTCTGTAAACTCTTAGAACCTACTTAAACAATTCTTAAAACAGTATTTGAAATGTGCTCTGGAGATTATACTATTAATGATTACACCACCACATAAATTCATCCTTTATAATGTGGGGAAGTAGAATGTAAAAGACAGTTTATCCAAAAGCTGCCAAGATATCTTCAGACTTGGTGTAGTTAACAAAACATTGAAGTGGCTTTACAAGTAAGTAGCATTCATAAATGAAACTGAAAGAAAAAAATACAATGGCATTTTAAAACTGTACTTTCTTTCTGTTTAAGGGAGAAACACTGCAAAAACTGCTCAAAAGGGGACAAACACTCTATTCCTTTCACTTTCTCTTAGACATTTCTAGCTAGCTTTGGACTTGAGCTAGCTGTGCGCAAACAAGAAAAAAAAACCTAAAAAACTCTTAAGAGTGACTGACCTAGAAACACAACTCTTGCGGTAGTAATTTATGTAATTTCTATTTGGGATGAAAGTCAAAAAATATAAACACTGGCAAAAAACCAAAAGACCCTACACCAAGAAAGCAGTAGTTAGTCTTTACAATATGACATATATGAAGTATTTGAATTCAAAAAATATTTTTGGTTTCCCAGATTGTGGGTTGGTGTCTTGCAGCTCTTAAATCTTGTACTCTAACTTGTCAGTTAAACCCCAGCCTACTGTTAAAGAGAACTGAATAAAGCAGATTAGAAGCACTGGCAGGTAAAATGCAGAAGGGAGTGACACTCACCTCTTCCGGTAAAGTGATAATAAGATCAGCATCCACCTGGCCCACAATTCTTGAAAGGAAGTAACTGCTGCAAGCTGCAAGCACAGCTTTGTGAGCCCGAAATCGCTGATCTTCCACTAAAATTGTAACATCACAAAGGATATCTTGCTTTCGCTGATCATCAAGGCTGAGAAGTACATTGGTGCTGTGCACTGAAGATTCGTAGGCAAACACCACACTGTTGTTCTCACTTAGAGACATTCTGTATCACAGGTGGTAGTGTGAGGCTCAGTGGAAAGCATGCTTCTGTGCTTCAGACCTGGGGGAGCAAAGAAACAAGTCATGAAAGTCATGTCCAACAGGAACCTATTGGTACTGAAACATGAGCAATGCCCTGGTCTAACTCTTCTTCAAATTAGTACTTCAAATAAATACATGCTTGTGACCATTTGAAGTACCAAAACCTTGATATGTACATCTTAACACTGCTTTTGTAGTCTCATAGACCAAAAAATGGACTTCAGCAATAAAGAACAGCTCTTTCCTTGCCAAGTTTGATTCAAAGACACAAATTTACTGTAACACCTAGAAATTATCTAAGCTTTCACTCTCAGTAATTGGTTTATTCTAACTCCAACACTATGAAAATGTAAAGAGAAATAAAGCAGATGCATTAAACTAAAGTTCACCAAAATACAGTGAGCTACTTCTGTTTACTGATTCACTTAGTGCAGACCAAAATATATGTGTTTTTCATTATGTCTTCTCTTAAAAGTATTTTGTCTGCTCAACCAATCAGGCATTGGTAAAATACCCTGATTTTCTCTCTAGTAGGTTGGTGTTTTGTTTCTAAATTTGAATTCTTTAACTGCCTTAATGCAAACTTTTTTTCCCCCTTTTCTGTTCATGACTATTGGATTTGCCATACTTGTTACAAGTTTGCTTTCCCAATGGATCATTATGATTCAGATCACCTGGCAATGGAATACCATCTCTTTTCTGAGCAAGTTCTCTAATAAAAGTATTAATTGGATAATAAACAGTTAAAGTTAGACGATACTTAAAACCTTGAAATATGTAACTCATATATAACAGTTCTGAAGATTCCTAAATTTGCAGAAAAAAAGATGCGCTAGGGAGAAGGCAGCTCTGCTAGACAGTGCGAAGATTGAAAGTATTTCCAAGTCTGATCTTTACACAGTATTTCACTTTCAATTGAGCCCTTCTTCCAATTAAAGGGAAGAAAAAAGATTATTAAGTGCCCTTGCCCAATCAAGAAACCACTTAAGTCAGATTTGGAACAATCCTGCAAAGAAAATATGGTATTTCTAGGACATGTTATACCTTAACAAACCAAGCATTCAGATTACACTTGACCCCAGAGTTCCTGTAATTGAGCACAGCTGTAAAGACTCACTTCAGCTGACATGGGACTACCTCATCGTTCTATTGCTCAATGGAGGTTGTTATCATCTCCCAACAATAAAACTGTAGCCAGTGCAAATCCTCAGGTTTCAGATGTGGGGAAACTTTCACAACATGGGGAGTGCAGAGGGCATGGCCACATTTAAACACACTGTGGAAAAAGCAACCACACTGCCAGCTGTGCTCCTGGTTACTCACTGCTCAAGCTATTTTCATGGCACACAGGCATTTTGAGTGAACTTTTGAACAGAAAGAGGGAAGAAAAATATCTCCATTTCCAGTGGCAATAGCAGCACAGTACTAGTCTGGACCCCAGTAAAGTCCAGAGCACATCAGCATTACCTGATGGTAATGCTCCCTTATGTTTCCACTCTCCTATGGAATACTGTATGCTTAACTTCACCAGCAAAATGTACAAATGTATGGTGAAAACAAAAGTTTTGAGGGGAAAATCCCAAAAGTTCCACAAACCTGAGTTTTCCCCTCTAAAAAGTGGTAGAGAAAAGTGTTATATACCACGCACTGTTAATCCTAAAGGGCTTATTTTTGGAAGAGAACAGTTTAAATGTTTTCATATACCTAATAATAAGACTACAGGTTCATTAACTTAAGAAATAATTGATTTCCAGTCAATTTACATGGGAACAAAATAATTCCTCATGGAACTGCTATTCATGAAATTCTATTTTTATAAAAGCTTATGAAAAGTAACCAGTGCAATATAAATGATAGATTCCTAACTGGATTTCTCTATAGCTTAACTTGTATTGCTCACATCTTGCAGCACACAGAGTTTAATGAAGTATAACTCTGTATTTGTTACAAGGTAAAAAAAAAAAAAAAAAAACAAACCCCAAAAAGGAAGAGGACAAAATAGAAAAATTGAAGACTAAATCCACAGTGGTGGGGAGCACAGGGAAGTATTATAGATGAGGACATATTCTGGGTGAACACTTAGGCAAAATTCATGAGGGACACTATAGTTAAAGATAAGCCTTAAAGCGTTCTTTTTTTCTATCTTCTTTGAAGAACCCTCAGACAGACAACACACATATCACATATGCTGCTTTTGGGTTTTCCCTGATAAAATAATTAATTCCAATATCCGGTTCATAGCACAGAAGGCCAAAACAAACACTAGTTTATTTTTACAGACACAGACAAATTAACGCAGAGAAGAGTTAACCCTCCTTCTCACTTATCTCTGTGAGGCACACACTATCCTTTCAAAACAGCTTGTGGACTACTTGGAGCACCGAGAAAGAGCTTCCAATGTTTCAGCTGCCA
>VYXD01008534.1:51317-75436 GCA_013397195.1 Hylia prasina | reverse complement strand
AAAAAAAAAAAAAAAAATAGCTTTCAACACTAAAACATTACCTTCTCTTTCTTGAGAAGTGAATGAAATACTTAGTTTGAGTGTAACTCCATTTAACATTTTGACAGAATGTTGTACTTCCTAATTTTGAAGACCTCATCAGCCAAATTATGTTCCCTCTATATTTAAACAGGATGACAAGTTTGAGATATCCACAATATAGAATGCAGCATTTAATAAGCATTTCAAACTTTAAGAGACCCTTTAAAAAAAAACACAAAAACAAAAAAATACCACCCATACACTACACTCAAACATTAAATTCCTCTCAGTCTTTGTAAAATTTAGGTGGTGTCAAATACAATAAAAAGAAATCCAAAGGTAAAGCACCAGAAAACTGAAAATGCTGGTGAAAACAAAAGCATCAAATGAGAAAGAGAAAATGCAACCACTGTAAAAAGCTGTTACACTTAAGAACTAACAGAGGTCAAACTTATGAATGTCTGAATTCTGTTTTCCAGTTGTGTAACAAGGGTACCACATTTATGACAGTATATGTCACAACAGCCAACCAGATTTTCCACAGCAGTGTATTACAACTAGATTTGTTGTACACACATCCACAACATGAATGCTTACTGTCATTAGCAAAGAGAAAAAATACATCTCTTCTGTAAACTGTTTAATTTCTATTCTACCATAACTGTTCTTCTAGAGGACTCAGAATTCTTAAAATTAGTTTTATTTATGAATGGGTGGACAAAGAGGGGGAAAAGTATGAAGTAGAGAAAACAATTCAATTAAACAGAAGTTTGTACTGCAACCATCATGAGGACAGGCCTTCTAGGCTTTTCTGTCCATTTTACATAATTTTCTACAAATATTATTTATCAGGCTCTTTTTTCCACTTTCAGGAGTATTATTAACATCAGCAACCAGGTATTAAAAAGGAAAACTGATACTACAAACAACAATAACAAATCATATCCTTGGAAAGCAGCCTAAAACTCCTATGGTGCTATTTGTATTTTAAAAGTAACCTTCAATCAAGGAAAACTACAAGTAAGCACAGATAACCTGGAAAAGTATTCCACAAGCAAAGGACTGTATGTTGAAATCACTGCTCACAAAGGAGGTGCCAACAACCACGTGACTGAATGCAAAAGGAAAGAAAAAAAAACATGCAAGAACATTTTTTAAGATATTTGTAACAGACATTACCATCAAAAATATGGAGAGTCCAAAAAGATCTTCCATAACTTAAAAGAGTTCTTATAACACAGGTTGGAAGGATTAAAGAAGTAACAACATGAAAGCTCACTTACAACAAATCCTCAGTTAGTGGAAGAAAACTAGTATTGTGAGCATTCCTCAAATTCCTCTCACCTGAAACCCTGCACACCTAATAACCTCATACGCCTGAGATTAAAAATTAAAACCCCTGTGAACATAAGCATACACACATGCTAGTATAAAACCTAGATAAACACTTGAAGCACAATCAATCAAATTCTGCTTTGAGAACACAACCAAGCCTGCTACTACAAAGTTTTCATTCTTTATCAGTGATCTTGAGATAAAGAATGTTTTGCATAAGGACAAAAATATTTCCTCCTAAGTACCAGCCATAAAATTTTATTCTGCTTTATCAAAGAGAAGTAACTCCATTTTGTTCTCCCTACTACTATACAATTATGAAAACAGCCCAACAGTTACCTACAAAATTACCATATCTTCAGTAAATTTAGACATCTCTACGTCCAAATGACTATATATATATTTCCAAAGAACATATAAATACTTATCTTAATGAAAATCAGGACTGCAACCACATTTAAAAAAGGAATACACGTTTGTTTAAGTGCACAGTATAGAGACCAAAGTGAGATGCTTATCAGGATTCATTGTAAAATAAGTATCTCATCCAAGGCTCATCTTCCTTATGTATTCAAAGTCATTCATTACATTACAGGAAGGTAATAGTGAGGTACAGTGAGTATAAGGTACTTTAAAATTAGGCTGCAGGTTTGCTCATCTGATTGCTTACAACTGGTAACAATTACTGCTCTTCACTAGCTGACTGGAGAATTAAAGTAGATTTAAAACCCTTTACTTCCTCCCACCACAGTCTCTGCTTTAAAGAGCCACTTGGTATAGATCCTCAGGTAAACCATAAAGTCTCACCATTGATAGTTAAAAAAAATAAGTACTCCAAAGATGAGAATCATAATGGCTGAAACCAGGTAAAGCTATAAGGAAATGTTGTTGCTAAATTACAGAAGAAAAATAGTAGTAAAATAGGTAACATTGTTGAGGAATGTACCCAGTGCAGGTAGAGTACAAGAGGAGGAACAGAGTACCAGAGTAGAACTCATAATAGTGTGATGTATTCCTCATCCACACAGAAATCTCACACAAAGTAGACAAACTTTCATCCAAGCTCAGCACCACCACCACCACATGTAAGAGTGCACTCAACATCCTGTGGACAAACAAGTGTCCTGGACAAGTTGAAGGAAGATAAAAGACATCAAGTTGTCACTGAAGGTGACAAAAGCACACACGTTTGTGTACATGTTTACCAAAATGTTTTTTGAACACTTGAGTCTGAATGTTTCAAGTGTCACTAAAAATACTAAATCAGAGCACAGAAACCCATGGAAATCAATGACAGTCATACCACCTTTACTACTTTGAAGACTTAGACTTTCAGGAAAAACAGCTGATTATATTATACAATCTTAACTCTTCATGCTAAATCCAAGGACCTGGAAAATGAAATTCCAAGGTCAACAAGTTCTAACAGTCACCAAGATACAATGGGAACACCAAATCCAGAGGTAGCATCCATCCCCACGTCAAAGTTTGTCTTCCAAATCCTTTCTTCCCCTCCAAGCTACAGGTTTTTCACGTTCAGAAGAACAGAGTAGTCTGGAGAAGGTTTTGATACAGAAATCATTTGATGCTCTCCCTCTCCTCCTGGACAGCTGAGCACTCCAGGAAGCCTTGCAGAGCAGCTACTCCTATCCAGCAGGACCCCACCATGCCCCTGTGACCAGGAATTTCCTTGTCACCAGCTGAACATTGAAGAGAGGGCTCATCCAAAGGCACCCAGATTTAACCGAATCTAGGATCCAAACCTAACAATTGTCTCAAAGACTCACTGCCAAATAAAACACAAGTATCTACCTTGTTAATATCAATTATAACACACCTAGGAGCAACAGGGGCAACAAACTAGCAAAAAGGGACCTGTGGTCCTTCACTTTTAAGCTCCACTAAGCCATAGTTCTAGCAAGAGCCAAGCAAAAACACTTGAGATAACATGAGTTACATCCTGTGAGCTCAGTGCTTTCTTTTAAAGAGCAAAAGCCTCTTATTTTCCATCAGTGAATAAATCCAATTCAGATATTCCTGTAAAGATGAGATAACCCTTCTATTCCTAGACTCAGATATCAATTATGCAGCCCTACCATCCAAATCAACTCAGTATACATGTGTTTGGCTGTTTTCGCATCTGCACCTACCATATAATTCCCATACATGATCCAGGTAAAGGTTAGCCAAATTATTAAAAATGTAAACAAAACCCTGTTCCTTTAAAAAAAAAAAAAACAACCCACACACAAGGAAGAAAAGACTGTTCCTTAGTCTTTTCTTAGTGAACAAGCATCTAGCAATACCACACTGGCTATCAATCCTCTCTAGCAATCACAGCAAGTGTCACTTGCACACTGGTGAAGTTCTAAAATAAGAGAGCAGAAAGCAAAGCTTGCCTTGGTAGCTGCAGAACTCAGGCAGGACACACCTTGGCTGTCACTGCTCTCTAAGCTGCTTGAACTTGGGCACCCAGATGTAAATTCAGTTGTGATCACCAAAATGATAAAACTAGCAAGCTTAATTTATCACCTAGCAGACAATAAAGGTCTGTTCAGTTAGCACCATGCTTCTAATATATCTGTATTCTTGGAACATTCAAATTCCTCAACTGTCGGTAAAAATACAATTGTGCACCCTCAAAAATATAGCCTGGAGAAAAACCCTTGGTGCTACTCCTATTATGCTGATCTATTGAGTAAGTTTTAGCAAGTCAGTCATTCCATCTGTTCTCTTAGGGCTGACATTTACATTTACTTTAGGCTATTAAAAAAACCCGTCATCCACAGATATGAAGTCGGAAGAGACAACTATCACTTACTACTGCTAAAACAAGACAGTTTAGATAAGGCATAGCTCATTCAAAACACTGCAAAGGCTCTTTTTCTACAGTTTTATCTCTCTGTCCTTGCCCCCAGATATCTCTCCTATTAAGGAAATAGTGATATTACAGATGCCTATAGTGGTTAATAGCTGCTGATTCACATTACGCTGACAAAGAATGAACAAGCATTTTAGTGTGCATGCTCATTGCTTCATCTTAAAAAGACTGCAAAAGAAAAAAAGTTATAAAAAAGCAAAAAAGCAAGCTTTGCTGCCCAAGAACAATACTTTCTCCTTTTGGAAAAAAAATTACATTTAATCTTCAGTTATTAGCAGAGTCATAATTCTAAATTGTCTTCCTTATTAGTCCAAAACCTGGATGATATTCTTCACAGCTTAATTACATAAATGAGATTTTAAAAAATTACTAGTTTGTACTTTTGTAGCATAATTTTAAACACAGAACTTGGACTCTTGTCAAGTCACAAGTATTAAAAAGAATCACAGGAAGTCTGGCAAGTCTTAAGTCTATGCTAAGAGTCTTAATTTATTTTCCAGGTTTTAAGACTGAATACGCACTTTTTTCTCAATATTTGCAAGCTATATGAGAAGTTGGGACATGGAAAGGAGAGCATGGGGAATCCTGAGAATGCTAGTAGTCGCAAGCCTCCAGAAGCCGTGATTTTAAAAGAAAAAAGAGATTGATATCATGTAACCATAGACATTTTCCAAAGGAGAGAAGTTTGAAAAGTTTCCATCAGAGGATGACACAATCAGTATCAAAGCCAAATAAACCCCAAACTACTCTGCAGTTTCCCATTATTTTAGATGACACTAATTGTTTAATTTTTGAATCAGAGATAAAAATCATGTGGGATTCCTCTGAAAAATTCCATCATTTACAGCCCTTCAGTTGTGCTGGTATTCAAAGAGAATTACTCTGGAAAGAACAATCCACAGACTTCCTAAAGAACTTTTAAAAAAAACCCCAAAGCACCAATCAACAACAAAAATAACCACAAACACAACACCCCAAAAATACAAGTTAAAACTGGTTTTATTTTTTCTTAAATAAGGACTAAGATAATAAAATATTCACCTAGGATAAGCAAAGCATGCACAACTAAAATCTACTGTCAGCTCCTGCCTTTGCTTAAAGCACAAGCACCTTTGTATTTAGATCTACATATTCTAGTCATTGCTACAGTTAAACAAACCACATGAATAACTTTGTCTGAATATCACAATCCATTTACAAGTACATATGTCAAAATATTTATGATGAATATTAAATTAACCATTTAATGTAGTTTAACTGAGAAGGACACAAAAAAACAAGCTGAAGAACTGTGAAACAGCTATATTGCCAAGTCAAAGAAAATACTGGTTGGAAATTACATTCAAAACCTTATTTCTGTTTAACTTTGATTTGTTTGCATAACTGTTCTTCACAGTATGTGAAACTGAAAGAAATCTGCAAATATTCTATGAAAACAGAACAGCACAGGTTTATCAGAACTAACAATATCTATATAATAATAAAACTGAAAAAAATTATATATAGAGAGAGAGATATATATATGCATTAGACCAGGCTTCAGATAGTTGCCCTAGTAAAGGTCTCCACCAAATCACATCAAACTGTCTCTGGAACTGTAGACTATTTCCTATCTGACATACGATGTCAAAAGACATGATCTTACTAGCTGAACTGTAAATAACCATTTTTGGGATGCTACCACATAAAATACTGATCTCCAGCTTGGGGGACCCCAACATCAGAAGGACACAAATCTTCTGGAATGAGTCCAGAGAAGAACACAGAGGTGATCTGAGGGCTGGAGACACTCTGCTCTGGAGACAGGCTGAGAGAGCTGTGGGTGTTCATCCTGGAGAAGGGAAAGCTCCAGGGAGATCTTACAGCCACTGCCACAGCCTAAAGAGGCTCCAGGTGTGCTGGAGAGGGACTCTGGACAAGGTTCTGGACTGACAGGATGAGGAGGAATGGCTACAAATTGACAGAAGGCAGGTTCAGCTGTTAGAAAAATCCTTTTTTTGTGAGGGTGGTGACGCCCTGGCATAGAGAAGCTGTGGCTGTCTCATCCCTGAAGTGTTCAAAGCCAGGCTGGACAGGGCTTGGATCAACCTGATCTAGTGGAAGGTGTTCCTGCTCATAGCAAGGGGCTGGAAATGGATGACCTTTAAGAACCCTTCCAACACAATCCACTCCAGGATTCTGTGATTTAATGACCTTAAAAGTAGCATGAACAGGGCAAGTAAGTGCCATATATTCACTTATCATAGTAGCTGTCAATAGGCCAAGACTGGAACCCAAACATCTACAAACATTATGTTGACAGTTCAAATAAAGTCATTCACAAACAACATATCTCAACACAATTTTTAAGATTAATTGAATACTTTTTAAGACAGACTCATTTAAAGACACTGAGTTACTGATACCCGAGGCTACACCTCTCCCACTCTCCAAGGTATGTTTAATGATTAAACTCAATTTATTTGTATTTCACCAATGCTTCTAAAGTCAATTTACCCTTCACAGCACACTTTCCCCTTTTTAAAGCTTCAGTAGCTGATCGGTCAGTTGAGCCTTACTCTGACCTTCTAACTCACTTTTATACCAAATACTACATTTGCCCTTCATACTTTACAAGAACAAAACTTTCTTACACTCTTAAGAGGGCCTTAACCAAAAAACACGGCACTCTGCTGCAAACAGAGTGACTTGTGATGCAGCCTATGATTTGTGACAGCAAAGTAAGACTTTCCATCACTTTTAGTCCCCTCTCCAGGCTGCTTACCCCTGAAATAGAGGTCGGGAAAGCTGCAGGTGGATCCTCACACATTATCCCCACTGTGGTCACACTAGGCTGAATCTACACAACTTAATGATTGGTTCAGTAGCTAATTTTGGCTCACTTAATGTTTTGTTCGTACCCATACTTAAATCAACTAACACACTACCTCTGGTTTAACTAAGGACTACATATAAACAGGACTCACATTATGAATACCACAGTGTTTTTTCCTACTCCCCCAAACCTTCCCCATGAAACTTCCAGTAGTCAAATCCTCCAGGACAATTAAAATGCCAGCATTCAGACACCAACGTGAACCCTCTGACTGATCTACCACTTTTCTTTGCGCCCAAACCAGCACACCCAGTGCAGGGAAAAAGACAGGACTATGGTTAAAAGAAAAGCCATGAAGTGTTTATAGAAACCCTTTATCAAACTTGAAAGGTGAGGATGACATGACAAGGAGACTTGTTTAGCTATGTTTCCCTGAAGCTTAAGGCAGAGTTATTTGGGACCTACAGAACTCACATGCAAAGACCTGTCTATTCTATACCTAACAAGAGTGCCCACCTGATCCAAATGATCAGGTAAAGGGTATGGGTTTTAATACTAGACCATTTCTATCATAACAAATTTATTAGTGTTCAAACTATCCTTTGCATAAGAATTTTAGAACCCAATAAATGCAATTAAACATTTAACACATTAAGATCTTCCACATTTTTACATATAAACTCAAAGATACAGCTGATGGAAGTTAAAGCTGTACTTCAGCATTTTGTTTAAAATCAGGGGTGTGCTAGTGAAGCAAACTTCCCCCAAACCCCGTTTATTATGCTTTCATTCACTTCACAAGATGAATCCAGACAACAAAAGTAGATTCTTTTTTAGAGTAAATTCAAAACACACTCTAGAAGTTTTCAAGAATTTCAAATACTAAGGGATGTAGCTTTTTTTCCCAATTTACTAAGCCAGGTCAAAGGGAGCCCTTCTGCAAAACACTGGCTATTCAGCTTTCAGTGACAACTGTTTCTCTCTGCAAATCTGTCTATTCTGGGTCTCACTGCTTGCTAAGGTACACACAGGCTTACTCCCTTGAGTTAGGGCACTCAAGAGTAATTATGCCATTTAAGTCATCTTTAAAGATAAACTCATATTACAAATCGTATTTTGTGGTCTACCTTAGATGGTTTAATTCAGACTCATGTTGACAGGAATACAGTCCTTCCTTTTCTTGCTGTGTGGTGTAATAACTAAGATTAAAGAATCGACTCTATATGCTAGAGCATCCGAATGCCGCATCACCTTAATTTACAGTGCTTCTGGATTGCAATTATTCCATTACTGCAGGCAGATGTTTTTCACAGAGAGAAATTTACTTCCTCAAGCGCCTCAAATTAATATGTCTGTCAAAAATTACCACAAATACAGTTATCTTTATAAGACTTTCTCCCTCATTTTTAGTTCAATAAGGATTTGGAAGACAGAATTGTAGATGATTTTGTGATTACTATGAGGCTAAAATGGGTAACTGTTCTTTTGTTATTACTACATTTTCACCGAGCCCCAAAACATGCCAAGGATCTCACCGCACAGAACAGGAAGGACAGGATTTATATTTTGTTGTTTACAGTCTAAAGCAGACCTTCCCCGGCTCCCCGCAAAGGGAAACAAATACCAGCTGCACGCCTCACCCCGGCAGAGCGGGGCTCCCGCCGACTTCCCAGAGAGGCTGAGCTGGCCCTTTCGCACAGTACGGGGAACGCGGCGTGGGAGTCACGCCTGTGTCAGCGGGGCACAAGGGCACCGAGCAAGGAGCGGTCTCGGGGGAAGAGGGGCAACACCCGCAGCAAGGCGCTGCCGAGGGAAAGCCGCCGCCGGTGCGCCTCTGCTACTGCCCCGGCGCCTCCAAGGGCGGGACCCCCGACCCGCACGGGCCGGGCCGCGTCACGGAGTGCGTGCTGCGGGAGAGAGAAGGCCCATCACCGACACCACCCCTGTGAAACGCGCTGCGACCCCCACCTCACCGCGCCCTCCGCCCGAAGGGTGCTGCCTTAGCACCCCCGCCGCCAACCCTTCACCTCGAACGCTCCCGCCAGCGGTCGGTTCGGTGCGGTGTGGCTTTACCTCGGTGCCCGCCGCCGCGGGCCGGAGGGCAGCGCCGCCGCCTACANCCTGCCGCCTTCCCTGCCGCCTTCCTCTTTCTTCCCTCCCTCGGTTCCCAATTCCACGTACATGTTTATCCAAGGGCACCAGTGAAGGCAGCCTCCTCCAGAAAGCTCCTGAATAAAACGTTAATGACAGCATAAGATGCACTGACAAGAGTACTAATGGGAATTCCATTGTTAAGATATTTTAACCCAGTTTAACAATTAAGTGTGCCTTTGAGTGATTTGTTTTGTGACTCATAGAGTGACAAACTGTTTTACACTGTATTTAAGTGTCACATAACTTTCTTCAGCTGTTTTTACAGTAGGCTTTCAGTTTTGGTAGAGGCTAATACAGATTTTCATTCAATGCCTGTTCGCTAATGACCTTTCACCTTTTAAGAAGGTAGAATTTAATAATTATTTTATTTATGAATTGGTCAACATATTCGCCAGTACAAAGAGTTGCATTACAAAATAGCCTCAGCAATTTGTTGGAATTTACATTTAAGAACAACTATTAGGTAATGATATCCAAAAAATAGCATTTGGCTTGAGATTTGAGTACTAACAATACTTAAGGTATTCTGAATCAAAATTTCTAAGCCTGCTCTTTATGTTTTCTATGACTTGTAATTGTTATGCTCTTACACATGTTGGGAATTCCTAATTCACTGGTGCTCACACGTAAAGACAACTGTTTAGATGGTAAAAATTGAGTTGCAATGTTTAAGCATAAAATATAAAGTACCTAATACTAGACTGAAAGTTGGGGTTTTTTGGGGTTTTTTTAGTCTTCCAGAAAGATTTTTGTGGGGAAGAGAGGGAAACAGGAGAGAGGAGAAACTAATCAAAACAAAAGGAGCTCTTATGCTGATTGAAACATTGACTACAAAATCTTGGACAGCACCCACCAAAAAGGGACCTTCATCTCCTGTTCGGGATCTTAGGGATGATGCAATTCTTACTTCCCACACAATAGGAGTGAATGGTTCTCACTCGTAGTCAGACTGAAGAACTGCGTAAGTACTTTCTGCATTGAAATTAGACACAACTAGAAGAGGAAAAATAAAAAAAAACAAAAACCCAAAGCGAGTCCACTTTTTTTCCTAAAAATGAGAAGTAAAACAAATAAACTGGAGATCTGGGAATCTAAGCTGAAAATCAAGGACATACATCTTCCTGCAGATGAATAATAAATATTTTAAGCATTTAAAACAATATAAAAACTTAGGTGATAAATGCTCACAAAGTTAGTGTGCATGATAACAATATCATCAGAAGAAAGCAAGGGAAAATGTCCCCTTTCTTGAAATAGATTTATTTTTCTGATACATTGGTGGCATAATGGGGACTCTAAATCTCATTCTATCAAATGTTGTTAATTCCTTATAAAGCCTGGCTGTAGCTGTCTCTGTGTTGTTTACTGCTTCTGGCACTCTCAGAGTTCCAGCCTCAGCTACCACCAGTTTGTAACTTGATTTATTGAGCTCTGGCTGGTCTGTGGATTGATACTGGCCCAGAGAGATGAAAGTGCTCTAATCTGCAGGTTAGTTGTGTGGACTACAGGGCACAGGCTATACTGTGGAATATTTAGGTCATCTTTAATACGGGGTGTGTTCTCTTCTGCCCCCATTCCCTCTTTTTATCCTTTCTATACTGAAGCTGGTTTCCTACTATAGAAATTTAACTAATAAATTCTCCAGAGGTAAATTGTAACATATCCCAAGGCTAAAGGTGAGATTCATCTCACCTGTCTTTAGCCATCTAAAATTTAGCTGTCTAGTCTAAGCTACTCATCTAGGGTCTGTGTAGTTGACAGAACTAGATAGGCATCTCCATGTGGCTGGTGTCTGAGACAGGTGTGATGAAACTCCTTTTGGAGATGCCTGACCTATGCTTTTGTCGTGGGAATGTGTATAACTGGGTTAGGCTAGAGACATAAGTCCCAGATTAAACCCATGGCCACATAGTTCTGCAGGATGCTGCTATCAGAACCCTTCACAGCAAAAGTGCTGAGGAGTCATTAGGAAAAATTGATATGAAGGCCCATCTTCTAGTTTCACAGGGCAGAGGCTGGTGACTCTGTTGCACACAATGGCCACATCAAATATGACTTCTGTAGACATTATATAGAAGATTTGTCCATTTTACATTCCAGTAAATGAAAGCCAAACCACTCCCTCCTGTGAACTTGCAAACACAAAAGCTTTTTTTAATCTACATTTAGATAATATTTTCTAACTGTAAATTCAGCTATCAAGGAGCTACTCTGGTGTGTATGTAAGTGATTGAAACCTCAGGGCTGTGTCAATATATATGAGCTGAAAAACTGACTCATTTTAAAATGGTTTTTGAAACCTTTGAATACATTATTTTAGAATTTATTTCCTTACTGTCTTTTGCTATATGTGTGTAATACTGTTTTAATCCTTGGGAACACACATGCTTATTTTTTGTGGTTTCTGGCTTACAAAAGTCTTTTGTTCCTCCTGGGAAAGCATGGTGCTAATCATGGGAAAATATTTTTACATTCCCTCTTTACAAAAAATGAGAAAAAATTGCTTTCTACCTAAAAGTAAATCCTACTCTAGTAAACTATCTTTTAAAATGCAATTGTAAGTGTGATTCTCTTAAACCTACAGCTAATATGGTCCATATTCACATCAAATCTTTTTAAAATGGAAACTGGTGCCTTGGTTAAATCTGGTTTGTTTCCTTCCCCCCCCCCGCCCCCCCCCCCCATCATTTTTGTAACCATCATCCTTAAATTAAGCAGTAACATTTCAATGGGAAAAAAAGGGACTTCTTTTCTTGAATAGAATGAGAATTATTTTTGATTCTGTGAGAAGGGATATAAACCATGTGTAAACAACGGCAAAAAGATGGAATAAAAATTTAAAAGTGTCAACCTGTGGAAAATAAGAGGTCTGCTTAGATAAGCTGAGGGGGCTGTATGAAAAGGCCAAAGAATGAGAATTGCAGCAGGACATCTAAAAAAGCCTCATAAGGGTACTTAACTTAAAAGAGGGAAACGATTTATTAATGAAAAATGGACTTTCCTTCCTGGAAGCTTGGAGTAAATACTGTCAATGGCTTTAATTTTGTCAGACAGCAATGCCTGTGCTGATTGATCTGGGAAAAGACCAGGGGTGTTCAGGAGGTGAAGTAAAATTACCATAGCCAGGCTGTCCAGACCAGGCATTTTCACATAGTTAGGTCTCTCGAACCCTGTGAGGAAATGCAAGTACATGTGGGAAAACCAGAGTACGTCATGCAGGGCTTAATGTGTATTTCCAGCCTCAAGTAATGCTGTGGGATTGCACCTAGGAGGTCTTTAGGTGAATTAAATCCCTGCAGCAGAGAACTGCTGAGCCTGAAACCAGCAGGCTCTTAGTGTCCAGCCAGATGCATATCCACACATGGAGTGATGGAAACACTGGGAGTTTGGGAAGATGGAGGGAGACCTGGTAAAACACCTCATGCTTGGAGGACTGGGGATATGCATTCACAGGACCACAGATTAAATGCATAACAGACCCCACTGTTTCCGTGTGCCATCCCCCTGTGAAGGGGTCACGCTGGGGAAAAGAGTCACCTCTTCACAAAACAAACTACTGGGGTGGGAAGAACCCATCTGTTTTCTTTAATTTATAATACAGTCTATTGAGAGTCTCCTGAAGTAGCAATTTGGGATGACCCCCCTGCATATGCTTAGTTTAGGAGAAATAATTGCTGGTAGTGCTATATTCCCAGACATACTTGGTTATTGCTTTCACTCTGAACTGTTTTAACCCAGAAGTCTACTCCTTAGCACTTCATTATTGGGGCTCTCTGGAGTACTGCTTTGTTGCTCCTCTAGAAAAATGCTAACCCTCCCCACACCAGATTATAACCCAGGGAATGTTCCGTGTATCTGCAAAAATAGGTACCCAGAGATTTCTTAAATGATTAAAAATTTGTGGGTGAGACACTTGAAATGTTGAAACTTTGGACCTATTCCCTATGAACTGTTGTCATACCCCTGAGAGGAGAAGGATGTTGAGTCATAGTGAAGAAAAGAAAGAAAGAAAAATTGAATCTTTTTGCTATTGCAATCATCCCAGAGGTCAGACATAATCAAGACAGATGAATAACAAAATCACTGGTTAAATGACTCAGAAGCTTGGGTTTTCAGGCACTGGACTAAAACATTTCAAGCACTCTGAAAGAAATTATCAAATAAAGCATATTTTCTTTTTGAGTCTAATGACTGAAGATTAATTTTAACATTTACTAGTAGAAAGTTTCTGGAAGGACTTAAACTTAGGCTGTCTGAAGGCTACTGTGACTATAGGAGGACCAGGATAGAGAACAATGTAGGATGATTTGCTTTCAGATGCATAAAGTAACATATCTTTTGTAGGATGATTTAACATATTTTTTAAAGTACCTTATGAAACTACTCTTTGCTTAAATAAATTCTTCTGTATGATCACCCACCTTGCTTTCACTACACAGAATGGTTGCAAAAGTGAATTATGTATTTATGACCTGGCTAAGGCTGGAAAGCATACCAAATGTAGGAAAAACACTTGCATTCAAACACTTGGATAAGTTTTAATTTCACAGCATAAGTTTCTTATTGTAACCTGCCATTCATGTATTGATCATGCAATGACTTGCCAGGAAAATAGTTTGACTGTTTGACATAGTCACTCTCCTGTTACAGCTTTCAGAAAAGGTTATTTATTTTCCTGAGGTTGTACATTTCCCCATTTGTCATAACAGAGGAAAAATTGATTCAGTATCTACTTTTGTCTAGAGATGCACATTAAAATGCCCCACAACAGAGGCTGTTCTCTTTCTGGGACTCATTAGCAAACTGAAACCTCAGTTGAGAAACCAGGGTGATTGGTGGTTTGTTTGTCACTGTGGTGATCCAGTAAGAGGGGGGATCCAACCTTCACCCATCTGCTGTGTCTATCTGGATTGCCTTCTGTTCTCAAGACTGGCCAGTCAGTTTATCACGGGTCTGGGTGTGACTGCAAGTCATGATGAGTCATGGTTTAAGTGCACAACTCTACTAAAGGGAAAATGAGGCAAATTTTAACTGTACTTTTGATTTTATCTCCAGGTTAGTTCTGTGAAAGTCACCAAAACTGCTACACACAGTAGCAAAAAGTAACCTAGTGCAAATCATACACAGAAGGAGATACTGTCATAAAAATTATAAATAAAAATTTTTAAAAAGAGAGAGAGAGAGAGACATAAACCTGCAAGTTTCTGTACTGGCTCTGCTAGCTTGTCAAAACCAGATCTCTGGATGATGCACAAACTAGTGGTTGGTGCTTGTCAGAGGATGAAAGCTGATGAAAAGAGCAAGCTGACAATTGGAAAGTGCACTTGCAAATCTGGAACTTGTTATAGAACTGATGGAACTGATTATACAGCATCATTTCCTGACAACTTGGTTCTTACCTAATTTTTTGTCTTATGAGATACAGCTTAGCACACAATAATCAGTGAATTTCCTGCTGTTCGTACTTTTCCTCTCCCTCCTTTGCACAGTTCAGGCTCCACACCTTAGCAGTCTGGTTGTACCAGGACTGGAGGAGACTCACAACCTTTTTTAGAAATCTTTTGGAGTTGGGTTTCTCACAGTGCAAGTAGGAGTTTCTTGAAACCAGTTTCAAAGCTTATCTCAGGAACACTTTGTTTCTCTTCCCCTTTTCCTTCACAGAATCACAGCATGGCTGAGGCTTTAAGGTTGGATATCCAAACCTCCTGCCCAAGCAGGGCTACACAGGGTCCAGGACCATGCCTAGACACTTTCTAGTATCTCCAGGGATGGGTACTCCACCACCTCTCTGAGCAAACTGTGCCAGTGCTTGGTACCCTTACAGTGAAAAGGGATCCCCTGGTGTTCAGAGGGAGCCTCCTGTGCTCCTTTTTGTGCCAGTTTGCCTGTCACTGGATGCCATTGAGAAGATCCCATGTCCATCATCTTTATACAATTGGTTCTGATATTTATCTGCTAAGATCTTCCCTCAGCTTTTGATTAAGGGGGATGAAGTACTAAAGGAAGGCTGAAATAGGTCAAGATACCTAGTGAAAAGCATATTTACTCAGCAAAAATTGCTGGTGCTGTTCATGCATGATTCAAACAGTTTTGAGGCTTGTTTTTTTTTCAGACAAACCTGTAAATATCACTCTTAGTGCAGGTCTTGAGTGTTGTTGGAGCCTGGGTGCTGCTCCAGCCAGAGCTTACATAGCCTGGGACCTTTTCAAAACAGTCTGCAAAAAAAACCTGAAAAAGTCAATGAAGACTTTTTAAATACATCCTGGATTGTACCTCCTGTTACAGTATGCCTTGGGGTTGGTTTGATATCCAAAATGGTAAAATGTATGCAAGGCTTGAGTGCAGTGGTGAAAAGCAGACTGTGAGTATATTGGTGATAGTTTCTTTGCAAATTTTGTATCTTTCCTGAAATTGGCCCCTATCTCTTGTTTACAGAGCTCACATAGGGTTTTTAGTCCCCAGGAAAGACCGGCTTAGTTATGTGTTGGCTGCTTTACCTCTCAGCAAGAATGTGGAAGGTTGAGGAAAAGGAGAGAAGGCGGAGGAAGTGAAGGGCTGCCACACTGCCAAAAGGCCAGAAGAGAATCTAATTTTTGTGGGTCCTTCTTTGCCCACTTACTTCCTGATAAAGGGACTTACAAACTTGAATTTCCTGTAAGGTGAATCCGGACTGTTGTTTTGCTTAGGAGATTAATTTTCTCTTAGTAATTCCTGTGCCACTGCGATTCTTTTCTCCAGTACAAAATCATCCTCTTTTTATCTATCTAGCAAATTCCAGCTGTATTGACTCAAGGACTATCCCACTAAATAGCTGGTTGTAGTAAGGCTTTGTGTAAGATTGTTGTCGGCGGGTGGGTGTACTCCCCAGCAGGGCAAGACCCTTACAGCCTTTCTAAGAGGATATGACCATTTATAGGACCTGCAGAGAAGTCTTCTCTAGCTGCTTATGCCAAGCATACTGCTACTCTTGGAGCATCCAGAGGAAGTGCTTGGCAGGGCAGTCTGCTGCTGACTAACCTCTCAAAATGCCCCGGGGCAGTGATGTTCTCAACAGTGTGTTGTACCTGTGCATATTACCTACTTCTCCTCATATCCCTCCACCTCAGAATGACTTGGCAAATTTGCAATTCTGGACTTCAGGTGGAGTTTTGCAAGTTAGGGTCAACTTGTTTACGTCTCTGCTTGCAACCACAGCAGAGCACAGTAAGGGTTGCAGGTGATAAGATACAAGCCTTCAGCTCTGCATGCACCTTCGCATGTCTTAGATGAATCAAAATTAGATGTTTTTCTCTGAACATGAATTTAATAAATAGATGCAGAAAATGCATGTAAATACACAGTAGTGACTCCTGCCTTATTAATAGGTCATGAGGTGTGGATGAGGGTGAACAATACAGGGGCAATTTTAACAGTGTTTCTGAAGTAAAATAACAAATATAACAGAAGCATTTGAGAATGCAAATCAACTGCCACTGTAGCCTGGAATGTAGGCTTTGGGACTGGCACTTATAGCCTATGTAAGGCATGTTTATGCAAAATTATACAACTCTAGGGTTGTAAGTTAAATACTCCAAAGAGAGAGTAAAATGGAATATAGTGTGGGCCGAGTCCCTCTTCTGCTAAGACTAAGACATTTAAGAGAGCACAAGTACATAAGTAGAAGAGTAGTCCCACTAAGATCTGAGTGAACAAGCCTTTAAAACTTCATTCAAAATATACCCTGTTCTGTTGCGTATCAGGAAATGTCAGAGAAATGTTTCTCCATTGCTCTGATCTGTGCTATTTTAATACCACTTGGCAGTTTCATTGGTGGCACAATGTGATTTAACAAAATGAAACAATATATCAGAATGAGAAGGAAACTTCCAGACATTAATTTCAAAAAACAAGGAGTAACAGATATTTGGTGTAAAAACAGTTTTGTGGAAATGCCCCTCTGTAATAATAATTAATGATCAATTTCACCATCTTTGGGAAATTACTTTTTTCACAACTGTTCCATATATGAGCCTTCTAAACCTGTCTGTCAATATTCATTCAGATTAGCTGAAATGTAAAGTGATATATAGATAAAATACAGTTTGAGGTTCTACTCATTCTGTCTCTCATTGTCCAAATCTTGCTTGTTTGACTGACAGAGGTAATGTGATTTGGATTAGTAGCCGTTCTTCTTCCAAAAAGAAATTTTAAACTGTTTTTATGTTGTCAGTAGTTGCATTTTTAAGGACATGATGACTAAGCTTCACATGTTTCTATTAATATAAAGTTGGCAGTCATTGATATCAATACTTGCTGTTGCATAAAGTGAGAAATACTTTTGGTAACCACTTAAAAATGTCTAGAAACTTCTCAAATATACATGGCTGTATAGATTTGGGTTTAAAGGTTCTCAGTTGCACCGGGTAAAGGAAAACTTATTTCTGTCAGGACATGAACAGCCTGCTTGGGTTTTTTTGTTTTTTTGCCAATTGCAGTGGAAATTATGCAGCAGAAAAAAACTGCTGAAGAGTCAGTTGTATTTTCTAGGTATTTTCTGGTTTTGAAATAGCACTATCGATTATCACAAGTGGTGCAGTTGTTTGAATTCAACTGCTGCCAAGTTTTTACACTGCTGATGTTGGTGAGAATAGAGAAATTAACGTTAGAAACAACTTGTTAACTCATATATTATTTTCAATATTAAATATAAAATTATATTTAAATTGACACATATTATTTTCATGACATTTCTTAAATTACAACGTATCTTAAGAGTAGTGTAAAGAATAGTGTGTATTGGAGAGCAGTCTGCTGCTGCTGCTACTGCAGAAAGCTGTGACTTACCAGAAGAGGTGGACAGCCAGAAGGTCATGAGTTAATGTGCAAGGTGACACAATGCCACTGGTACTATAAATCCTCTTGTCTTGGGTTATGGAAGCAAAAATGTGTATTCTATTTTCATCTGCTAAAAGCAGTTGGGAATTTTTTTTTTTTTAAATCTCTTGTTACTCTGTGGGAAGGGGTGTGGATACCTTCTGATAATGGCTCAGCTGTTAAAACCGGGTGGGGTACTGTTTCTTATATCTTTCACCATCCTCCCTCCAGGGGGATATCTTCTGCTAATGGGCCATTAAGGCTCACCAATGACATTACACATTTACATCATGCCATTGTGAGATGCTCCACCCAGTGGTGGGGGCTCCAGGCTTCCTACCTAGATAAAAACTGAGACTCAGAGCACCAGGCAATCCTGTTTTCAACTGGACTCCAAAGGAGGATCGGACCCATCTCACCACCACTGGACCCTTTTTTCCAACGGGATCATCTCTAATCCAACAGAACCACATCTGTTTCTCCAGGAGGACTGCTTCCAAACACCCTGACCAACAGGGTGTCAGGTTGTGTCCCTGATGTCAGGGTTTTTTAGGATTTTTGTTTGTTTGTTTGTCTTTTTGTACTACTACCTTTGTATTTTTAATATTCCTAGTAAAAGGACTGTTATTTCTATTCCCAAATCTTTGCCTGAAAGCTCTTAAATGCAAAATTATAATAATTTGGAGGGACGGAGATTTACATTCTCCATTCCAAGGAAATTCCAGCTTTCCCAGGCAGATACCTGTCCTCTAAACCTAGACACCCCTGATGAATGATAATAAAAAATATATTTCTCTCAATCAAGAAAGACAGCATTTTCACCAGACAAAGCCTGTGGTGAAAGTCTCTGACAAAGAAAAGTATGATCATAGGATCACAGAAAATACTTACTTGGAAGGGACCCAAAAGGATCTTCAAAGTCCAGCTCCTGACTCTGCACAGGGCAGCCTCAAGAATCCCATCCTGTGCCTGACAGTGTTGTCCAAAAGCTCCTAGAGCTCTGGCAGGCTTGGCAATATGACCACTGCCCCGGGGAGCCTGCTCTTCAGGGCTTTTAGTCTTAATCTGAAAGCAAGTGCCCCCCGGGAAAGCAGAGCACACCCACACCCCAGGAACTTTCAAGAGGTTTGCACAGCTCAGCCTTGGGAGGACCTGCTGTGCTGAGTGTCTTTCCTTGCAAGGGTTGCTGTATTGGCTGGGGTCTGTGAATCCACCTTCACTTCTACCCTAAGGTTAGGGAGAGCCTCCAGCTAAATAATTAGCAAAGACTTTTAAGCAAAAACTTGTGCTGCAAAATGAAAGACCTTATGTTTTATTTGCAAGTATTGCTCTTCAGTGATTCTTCTGGGGAGCTAGAAGTAAAATATTAACTTGATTGAAAGGGGAGGGAGGCAACTTCATCATAGCTGTTTGAAGCACTGCATTTGATAAAGCAGTTCAAACAGCAGCCCTGAGCTGGTGACAGAGTAGCACAACTGCAAATACTGCTCTGTAGGAGGAGTTTGGAAATATGCCTGGGTATATCTAGGTATCCAAATACACCTGGTTTTCTAAAACTGGCCTTCACTTACATCTAAAATGCAAAACTAAGCAGTATGTTCCTTGTTTCTTCTCCTGCACACAGCTCGATTTGCTCCATCCTTCCCTGTTTGACCTGAGCATCTTCTCAGTGCCCCTGGCTGTGCACACACAGACCAGCCACAGCCCAGGAAAGCTGTTGCCGAGTCCCTGATTAAGTGCAGTGCTTGAGTTTTGAGGTGCAGGAGTGGCACTTCCGGTATCCTCAGTCTGTGAGCACAGGTGAAGCCCAACCTCTGACAAAATGCAGCCCTTTGCCTTCTGACTAGGGTACCTTGCTGGAAACAGAGAGGACTTGGTCCCTCACCTGTGAATTATATTTCAAAAATAGAAGTATGAAATTTAGGTGGAGAGCTCCCGTACACTAACAATAGGGTTTGTTTGCTTGTTTCTTGTTTGCTCTCCCCCCACTCACAAAATTTTGCAAAATTTTGGTGGGAAAGGACCCATTTGCAACATGACAGGATCAGGGTTCATCCTCTGCCTATGTCCTCTGACTTCCTCAGCCTATTTTCTGGTGGTGAGGACACTGTCTTTGAAGCTGACATGATTTTCTATCCATTCCTATGAGCATTCTTTGAATTATTTTGGTTGAAATTACTAAAATGCCACAAAAACCAAAACTGCCATCACTAGTTTTCCTTTGTTCTTCTCATGTCCTTCTCTGATCATTAGTTCTCCACATATTAGCCTGTTTATGTTGATCAAACACTTCTCTTCTGAAGACATCACCTGGATTTTATTTTAATCCATGTGCATTATTTTAAGCTTGGAATTCATGAGTTACAAAAAACAGGGAGCAGGCCATAAAAAAAAAAATAGCTTGAATTAAACTGAGTTTTTTCAGATACTGTCAGAGTTTCAAACAGCAAAATACAACATATTGTCAACTGCAGGCTAACTTCCAGATCCAAGATATCCTTGATTCATTGGCTACACAGCCATCATAGCTGAGCAAGTATTATGGGGGGGGAGGGTGTGTGTGTGTGTGTATGTACACACACACACACATATATATAAAATTATATATATATAATGAAGCTTCATCCAAAGGGAAAAAATGGTATTTAGGTAGGTAAAGCCCTGGAATATCCTTGCAGTGAAAACATAAAGTTTAACTGATGGAATGAATTAGAATTAGTTAACCAAAAACTTCTCTGGAAAACAAATGAGAAGTGCTGAGAAAAGTTGTGCTGTTGTGGGTTGAATTTAAAGTCAGCATGCTTATAGAAGCTGTTGAAGTACAAAATATGTTTGTATTATCAGATAAAATCAGAAAACAAACTTCTGCAAAAATGAATTCCAGAAAGGAAAGGTGCTTCCATATCAATGTCAGAGCAGACCTATCAGAGATAGAGTCCTCTCCCTACCCTACAAGGTGTGATAGAGAAATAAGCTTATACTAGGGAGAAAGCCTGCTCCTGTTAGCTTTTTTTTTTTTTTAAAAAAAAAGGAGTTTAAAAGAGCATTGAGAAAAAATAAATCAACAAGTCTGTAAGAGATTGGAAAGCAGAGTAATTATAAAACAAGTAGTTAATTTCAACAAACTCTTGCAACCAGGGAAAAGCTGCCCATTAAGAAAGTTAATTGGCTGTTAATAAATTAAGACAGTTGTGTTGCTTACCAATAAATCCTTTTTTTCTTTTAATAAAGCACTGGTGTGGGTATTAAGTTAATTTTTCTATAGAAAGAGCCATGTGACAGAAGGTTAGAGCAATTCTAATGCAAAACACAATGAAATTATTCAATTCAAAAAAGGAAATGAGAAACAAAAATTCTAGCAGAGAACAGGTAACAGAAAAGTTCAGCCCTGAGAGTGTTAGTAAACAGCATTAAAATTAAACATTTCTGCTTTATTAAAAAGGACTGTTGGCTCAGACCAATGATATAATGATGGATAAACAGTGCACATGGTTTCCAGAAACAATTAGGCAGAAAGAAGGATGAAACTGAAGCTGACTTCACGGAGTGCATAGCCCAATTTTAAAGAAAATTAGGAATAAGAACAAGGAAGGAATCACCTGGAGTAGCAGCTGAAAAAATAGCAAGCCAGATCAGCTGTCCAGAGTGAATGGGCAAAGTGGACACAGCAAAGACTACCAGACAGCCCAAGCACTATGCCTGCTTGCCTCTCTCCTTCCCTTGCTTCCTCCCTCCCTTCCTTGGGGATCTGTTCCTGCTTGGAGTTTCCAGGAGTTCCTGCAGCATCAGAGATGAATCAGGAGATGAATCTTGGGGTTTTTGGTCCTACAGACTGGCTCTGGAGAGGAGAATTGGTAGGAAAACACTGCGTGCTTTTCTCCTGTTCGCTGCACATGAATGAAATTGTCCCAAACAGTTTTCCAAGGAAGCTGCAAAAGACCCACTTACAAGCTTTATAGTGCACATCTTTCCAGATCTTTTTTACTTTGCTAAGTCTGTTCTTAAGCTGAGACATCATCAAAACCTTCTGGAGGTCAAAGAGTGAAGATAAGCAAACTTATTTGTAGGATACATTTCCTGCATTTCTTAGCTCAGATCACCAAGCAATAGCATTCTTTCAGCATGTTAGGAAAGCAGTGTCCTGCCCCTGATCAGCTGTCTTTCTCCAGGATTTCCACGTATTGGAAGAAGCTGCAAGTTGAACCCTGAAAAAGCTCAAGTTCTCTTGAATATAATTGTCCATACAGTATAGACAACTGTCAGTTTGTGTCTCATACTTCTTCGTTGCAGCAACACAGTAATATTTTTTAAAATTGTTGCTTCTTTTTTTGTTGTTTCATTTTGGTTTGGGGGGGTTGGGGTTTTTTTGGGTTGTTTGTTTGTTTTTAAATAGGAATGTTTCCATTGTACTTTCAATCTCATTTTCCATTTGGACCGCCTTTTACTATTGAGTGCACTAGAGCTCTCTGGAGCTGCAGAAGCACTTACCCTGCATGTTTGAAATCTTTTTAGCTTCTTTGCTACCTGACAGTGCCTCTGAAGCCCGGGTGACAAATGGCCACATTTTCTGTTCTCTACAAACTTTGATGCCTTTTGCCAGTTACATGAAGAGCAACAGCCAGAATCAGCATATCAAGCTGTGGAGCAACCCCTTTGCTCTGCTTTGGCCTTCAAAAGTTGGAGGTGACTCCAGAAGGAACAGAGGTCACACAAACCTGATGTGCTGTGTGTGGCCCACAGTGGGGATTTACATGAGGCCCCCAACATCACGAGAACAATGTCTGCAGCTTCACAGACTTACCATAAATATTTGAAATTCCTTATCCTCTGTTGTGTTTGTGCCTGTGCCTGTGCCATATCCACCTTTGTGTGCTTGGCAGAATAGTTTGTTGATAAGTAGTTGGTTTCTGGGATGGTTTTTCCAAGCAAAGCCAGAACAGTATGGTGCTGATGCTATTCTGAACCAGAGTTTTAGGTACTTTTATATTCACATAACATGACTCAGAATACCAGGAGTCTTGATCTTAACAGCAGTCCAAGAAGGCACTTGAGGGAAGAGAGCCAAGTTTTAACTGAATCATGGAACCATAAAATTACAAGGTTAAAATGGACCTTAAAGATCATCTTGTTCCAACACCCCTACCATAGGCAGGGACAGCTTCCACTAGGCCAGTTTTTTCCAAGCCTTGTCCAGCCTGGCCTTGAACATTTCCAGGGATGGTCCAGTGGCAGCTTCTCTGGGCAACCTGTGCCAGGGCCTCACCACCCTCACAGCAAAGGAAAAGGGGCATGGAGACTCAGCTGGTGGGTGACTAGACGCCTACATCCCCAAACAGTCAATGCAGAAGTAAAAGACCTCTGTGCCAGGCACTTAAAGTTTGAACAAACATTTACTGCCTGGTCTTGACCCCATTCCCAGAGGAACATCAGCCCCAGATAACATGTGATCTGAGTTGCTCACATCTCACTGAGGCATTTTCTGTTTTGTCCAAGTTCTTGTCAGATGTCAGAGGCAGTGTTTATACAGTCTTAATTTTCAAAAGTGAAGTCTGGCATGATGTAACATGTCGATTTTTGTTTATTTCAGAAAAATAAGATATTCAGAAAGCCCTATTACCCAGTCCCTGAGAATGAAGTCCCAAGACATTCTCCACGCTGCTTACTCAAATACTACTTAGTTTTGAAAACTCAAACTTTACAGTGAGCAATCTAAGCCCAGTGTAGACTACTCCTTCTAACTTCATCCTTTAGCTGGCACTGACTCTTTTAATTAAAACAGTATTTAGAAATGTGTTAATAAATATTTAAATGTGGCTGGAAATATTTAATTTTTGTTTAAATTTATTTATTTATTTATTAAAATAAAGTTTATCTTTAAAATAAAAAATTATTTATTTATTATTTTAATTTGTTTATTTATTTTAAATAAAACTCCTCAATTATGTATCAGTAAGGCTGAGATTAGCTAAAGAAGATGTGCTTCATAAATCCTCTGCCTGAGCAGAGAGATGTTAAGTAAATCTTTCTCTTGAAACAGGGAAGTGCATCATCAGACAAAAA
>VYXD01008534.1:0-51238 GCA_013397195.1 Hylia prasina | reverse complement strand
AAGCTTTGGTTTTGCTTAGTACTGATTGGTGATTCTGATTAGCAAATCAGAACAGTAGCAACAGGTTCAAGTCAAATTTAAAGGCAGTTTTCTTCCTTCCTAGGTCTAGATACTGGATTATTTTGTGTTTGAATTTGATATATTCTTTCTTCACAATTTACAAAGACCAAAGGAATGGCATCGACAGCATGGGAGAATCAATCTGTATGAAATCACAAGCAAAATTGTGGCCACATATGCCTGTGTGAAGTGTGCATTTGTGAGGAGAGAGATTTGTGCACTGAATTGTTCCAATTCAGTGCACAAAGTTCTTGGGTTACAGAGTAAATTAAATTCAGCTAGTAAATGAATTAGCTTTATGTCTTTAGTTACCACATGCAAATGGAAAATTTCATTTGCTTATCACACATCCAGATTCGAGTAGCAATTCATTTGTAGAGCAGAAGACCCAATTGTAACTCAAGCATTCCTCCTCTGCCCAGTTCCTACACCAAAAGCAAAAGATACTTTCTCCAACAAAAGGATGACACAACCACAACTGTGGGAGACATTTTATTTCTCTGTCTCATCTTTGAAGCAGCTGAGATCTCCTCAGCTGGAAGAATAGGGAGGGAGGGGTATATGAAGAGAGACAAAAGGAGGAATGGGGCCTATCTGACAGACACCCATGGCATTTTTGCCCTAGTCTAGTATTTCTGCTACATTCCCCCCCACCCCCAAAAAAGCACCAAAGCAAGAGGAGCATTTCTAAAATTTTTAGTAGGATTATGCTGTTAGTCTGCTAGTTAAGAGCTATTTCTAAATGTATTTTATAGTGCTTTGTAAATATTTGACCTTTCTTCTGTGTTTGCTTTTTTTCTTTTTAAATTCATATAGTTTCATAAAATGACCCTACAGAGTCACTTCATATGGGTTGGCATGGCTGCAGTTGTGCAAGTGGGAACAAATGTGCTTAGCAGGAATGACAAAGAGAATGTTTTGTTCACCACTTCTGCATTACAAGCATCTGGCTTGTGTGGCAGCTGCAACTGGATCTAGACCAGGTCATGGTGCTGCAGCAATATGGTTTTGTATGCATCTTAGCACACAAAGGTCCTCCCTGCTGACAGATGCTGTGAAGATCTTTTTTAGCCCCCTGACAGACATCTCAATCCCTGTTGCAGCGCAGTGTTTGAAAACTCCAAGCATGTAATTAAATTCCAATAAATCCCCAAACAGTCTAGGTACAAGCTGAGGCACAGGTCTCTCTGGCCTCAACCCAGCAAAACACTTCAGTGCATGAATAAACCTACTTCAAATAGTCTCATTGGCAAATCAGTGGGAGCTACTCATTGCTTCAAGTTAGGCATTTGTTCAAGAGATTTGTTTGATGTGGCCACAGTGCCCCATGGTAAGTGCTGTTTGAACCAGAACCCAAATTCGGTTTACCATGTGGCGCCTTTTTGGCATTTGGCATTTGGATTTCTTACCAGGTAGTCTTGCTCATTTAGACTCGGACACCTCCATTTCAAAAGCAATGTTAAGCACTTTTAAATGCCACTTTCTCATTATAAACATTCAGTGATGATTTCCTTTTGGACTGTAATGTAGTGGTAGATTACTCTGGCAATCAAACCGTGTGTTGAAATTCCTTTGAACAGAATTTAGAGGACTAGAAGAATATCATAAACATATGAAAACACTGCACATACAGCCATACTCGGGAGATACAAAGGTCTCAAAAACTGTCAGTAAAAATGGTGTCTTTGGTAAAATCTTCCTTATCTTTTGCCTTTATGTCTCACCTTTAAATTCAGCGTAACTAGAATTTTACCTCTTACCATGTTTCAGCCAAATGACAAAACATAAACCTCTTTTTATTAATTGAAGGTGAATTCTGAAGCAGCTAAAGGAGAAAACCAAACTTAGTAGCATACTTTTTCTGGTCTTTTTCCTTTCAGCATGTTCTAGGAACCCAAATTTTCCAGAAACAAGTTTGTTCAAATAGACTGTGGGATGTGTAACAGCCACTAAATTCATTACCGGCAAAGCAGTCCTAATATTCCAGCACAACCACTTCGGGTTGTTGAAACTCAAAGTGTGGTTGGAACCTTGCCCATGCATTAAGACACCCTTCCGAAGCATGACACTTCCCCTATGAAGATTACTTAACCTAATGTCCTAGGTTACAATGTAAGTTGTGCCCAAAGTATGTATTCTATCACCACCTTCATGAGGTGTTGAAACCAGGTGGGGCAGTGTTTCCCTTGCCCACTCCCCCCACACTATCTTCTGTTAATGGGCCATCAATGCATTGTCCTATGACTCATAGGTAACTCCCTCCAGGAGCTATCCCTGTTTAATGGGCAATCAAGGACCCCTTGCATGACTCATAGAATGATATCAGCCCATTGTGAGATGCTCTGCCCAGGGGGGAGGAGCCAAGCATTCCCACCTGGATATAATCTGGGATTTGGGACAGGATGGGGCCTTTACCCACTGGATTCCCAGTAGACAAGAGCTACCATGACCTTTCTACAGGATCACTGCTTCCACAAGACCGCTTCATCTGGACTGCTACCACCACCCTAACTAACAGGGTGTCAAGTTGTATTCTGACTCTGCCAGTGATCTTTTGTACTATTGTATTTATCTTATTTTATTTTACTTTTTTTTTCTATTAAATTGTTTTTCTGACTTGGAGTCTCTCACAGGTTTTGCTTTCAAACCAGTACACCTAAATATAAAGAGAAAAATAGAAAGAGAACATTTGTGCTTTCTTTTAGAAATGGGTCGCTCATTAATACCAGGGCATATGAGATTTAAGGCATATTAAAGTTTACCAGCAAAAAAGAGGCACGTTCATCAGTTCTGAACAGTATTTAAAGCATATTTGACTCTTAGTTATTGTATCATTAAATAAGCACTGCAAAGTGCCTGCAGTCAGTCAGTATTTTCTAAATCCATATAGGCCAGATTTCTAGGCATATAGATCCAGCTGAACTCCAAAAGTAGTTTGAAAAAACATATTTTATTATACAATTGATAGAATAATACCATCATAGAATGGTTTGGGTTGCAAGGGACCTTAAAGATCATCGAGTTCCACTCTCCCACTCCCCTTGCCAGGAGCAGAGACACCTTCCACTAGACCTGGTTTCTCCTAACTCTGCCTAACCTTTCCTTGAACTTTTCAAGGAATGGGCAGCTACATTTCCAGGGAAAGGGCAGCCACAGCTTCTCTGCGTTACTTGTGCCAGGGCCTCACAACCCTAACAAGGAAGAATTTTTTCCAAATATCTAACTTAAACCTACCCTCTTTCAGTTTCAGTATTAATTTTTAATTATGAGCTCTCATTGCTTTTGTAGGATGCCAGAACTCATTTAATTTGGGTGCTCCTGTTAGGTGCTCTTCAGTGTTAGGTATTGTTGAAAACTACACCTAACTGCACTCTGTTGAAGAATCTCTAGTATCTTAAAAATATTGAATATCACTCTTTGGGTAGTTTCAGGTGTGATCAGATAAATTTGTACACTGACCCATACCTAGTTATGTAAAAGTTATTTGCTATAAACAAATTGATAAAACTCAACTTGGACAAACATAATTGTATGTTTTCTTAGGTATCTCTGCTTTGTAATTATAATGTCCCATTACCCACCAGAGGGAGCTCAGTCAAATGTAAGGACCTGTTCCACCAACATAAATTAGTGAGAGCTATTTGAGGGGTTATAAATAGATTTAAGCACAATTTTAGCAGTTAATGCATAGCTGGATGTATTTTATATTAGCTGGGAACTGTAATGTGGGTGGTTTGGGGTATTCTTGAAAGAATACTCATTTTTTGAAATTATTTCAAAAAGAAGTATTCGCATTCTTGGCACAGATAATTTCATCAGGAAGTACTTCTTCATATGTGAGTATCTGGCTTTTATTTTCACTTCCATGGAGGGAACACCCTGAATAAGTTTTAGAATAGCATTCATAGGAGTATGTTTGAATATGCCTCTGTCTTCCATGAACATTAACATTTTTTGCACTGACATCTAATCAGTAAACATAAAATATACTGATGTACTTGCAGACCAGGAATACAAAAGGGTCTGACCACAAGACAGACAAGGTTCTTAGCAGGTAATGTTAAATGATGCATTTGCTTCTGATTGTTTTAAAGAGGTCAGAGTGGTTGACTTATTTCAGCTGTCCACACAGAGCAGAGGAATGTGTGAGTCAAAGACCCAAGCTGGGGAGACCACTGTGATGAAATGGGTGTGGAGAAATCTGTGGCCACAAGGAAATCTGGGCTGTGCACTGAGGTTTGTCATACACTTGTAAGAAAGTTACAAGACAGAGGTGAAAGTTTTTCAGTCACAGAACATCACACTGCTGGTATTCCTTCATGTGAGAAACTAGGGATCTGGTTCATAAAAGTACCAAACTCTACTTGTGCAGTAGCACAAAGACCATTAGTGGGGCTGCAGTTATTTTAGTACCAAAATGCTCTGGCTTCAGTGCAGTTTTCCTCTACATAGGCTATTTATCAAGGTTTTATTTATCTTTAATGCAAATACAGCAGTTGGCATAGAATTGGGCTCAGTGACCCTTATGGGACCCTCCCAACTCAAGATTTTCTATGATTTCATGATTAGCAGAATAGTCATATCCTGATACTGGTTATTCCTCATTCTGTAGAAGAACCATCTGCAATGCTCTGACATCTGTATCATAACTCTGTTAATTCTAGACAGAGTTGACAAAAATATAACCTTAATGAAGTAAATATTCCAGAACAAAACTTTAGTGTAAACTAGGCTTGGAAAAGTGTTGGGACACATCCAAACAAAAGCTTCTTAATGCTGAACTAAGCACAACAGCCAAAACATTTTATTGGTGCAAACCATAAGCAGCCAGAAAGCAAGTAGTTAAGGCAACGGCTCACTCACCAGTTCCTCTTCCTAGCTGCATCTACTTCCTTTCCATCACTTACAGTTCTCATATCACTTAACTCATCCTAAGCACCCAAAGCACAGTTTGGCATCTGGCTGCACATTTGTTACACATCCTCATTTCATTTCCTGAATACCTGTATTAAAATTTAGCATAAGATTCAGACAAATAACTAAATCCACAGACCACCTACTCTCAAATTTTCTAACTAGTTCAAGGAAACCAAGCATGTCTCACAGCAGGCACCTGAAGGCTGGTAGAATTCCTTGCTGCCACATATCATCACCAAATCACAAAACATCATACTTAGGTAGCATTTGGAAACCACCTTGAGCATATGGTGATCATCAGACCATGTCATAATATTATCAGACAACTGGATCTGAGCTCTAGGCTGACACTGCTTACTCAGTGGGATGGATTGTGGTCAGGGGAATTAAAGAAACTGAGGTTTAGAAGGAGGAACTGGTAATTGGTGTGCAGAAAAGCAGAGTGACTCATATGCTGAATCTTGTGCTTTCTACAGAATAAACCATGTGGTGGAGGAAACCTGGATAAACAGTAATTTGTGAGTTGTCATCATCTTTCATTCATATGGGTATGAGTAACACATGACATTACTTGTTAGGAGCACTGAAAACCTAGAGGTGACTGGCACTGTCCAAAGCAAGGTAGATTTTTATTCTTATAAAATAATCTACCTTGAATTTAAAGTGTCAGCCTCACAGTTTTAGTGTTCATCTGAAAGACCATTTTGATAGCTCTCAGTTTAACATTGCAAAACCAAGTGAATCAGTGAAGGAAATGGTGAGGTTGAGGCTGCCCCTCCAACTCCACTTTGCTACCTTCCCTCCCTCCATAATGTGCACTGGGGTGCAGTCATGCAGTCTGGTCTTGCCGCAGAGAAGTATATCAAGATGGACAACAGGGCTCAGCTTTTTGGTACTTGTTCAGCCTCCGTCTTTCATTGCTGCACACCTTCCAGGCCTGCCACAAGGACAGTTAATAGTTTCATCATGGGTTTTCCAAAGATATGTATCACCATATCATCCACAAATGTGCATGCCGCAGCATTCAACCAGGAGGGAGAAGACCCTCAGATCTGTGGGTGCACAGGTATGACTGTGGAAGTATGAGGATGGGAGAGAAAAGTCATGGCAGCACCCAGGTTTTGTCAACCCTCCTCACAATCCTGCTGGACAGGGCCATTGCTCTTCCTGTTACATCACTGCCTGGACCAAACTTCTTTCTCTGCAGCCCTATTCTTCCACCATCGCACATCTTGTACCCCCCACAGACAGAGAGGTAAGACTTCTCCAGACAAGTGTCCCCTGTTCCTTTAGACACTTCCACTTTGTGCATTGATCAAGAAAAGAATTTTAGGTAGGGAAAAACACCAAGTGGCTTCATGATTATTACTGTGACTAGCTCATTTCTGCAAGGTGTCCTGTGGCTGGAGATGAAGCAGCAAAGGGTCACATGGCAGAGGTCTCCAACCACACAACCCAAAGGAAGGCTGAGAACACCTCTGTCCCCACTGTTAACAGCGTGTAATCCTCACAAAGGCTTGCCTAGATGTCAATAAAACCTCTGGTGGAAGGTGACACACTTCCAAAGATCATTAATTCACAAAACCAGATAGAATAGAGGTAATCCTGGAAAGGGAAACGTTTTTTAGAAAAAGGCACCAAACTCAAACTCATAGGTCCTCATCTTCCAGACTTTCCAAGTGTCAAGTCACCCTTGGCTCTGGGTGTTTCAAGATTGCATGAGTCATATTCTTGCTAACTGGAAGCCTTAAATTTGTTCAGGATTCTTTATGATGGAAGGAAGTTAGTTAGCAATGACAGAAAATGGAAAGCACAGGTCTTGTTTTTATTTTAAACCCATGTACTTCACTGTGCTTTTAAGTGGTTTGAAGCAAATGCATTTACCATAGTAGAGGCATGCTTACTCTTGCTAACCTGAGTAATCCAGGTAAGAGCAAGAAATACACTTTGTCTAATACAACTGCAGTTCTCACAGGTTGTTGTCACATGTTATAAAATTGAACCTTTCATTGGTCCTTGATTTCAAAAACTGGCTTCTAAGTTCTTGGGTGAAATACAATGTAAAATCATCTTTGGAATAATTGTATAAAACTTGTTTTTATAGTGTGATACATACAACAGGACTTAACATGCAGACCACTTCAACCAGGACACAAACCATATTGTCTATGTGGAAAATATAGGATCAGTATGATAAATGCTTTATTAAAAAGCTTAATTTCAGCTCCACTGTATCTAGAGAAAAACTCAGCATGTCAAAATTTGAGCCTTAGTGAATGTGAAGATATTTCTCACTATTATGCTCTTGATAATGCAAAAAATCATCCAGGTGTTGAAAAGAGTAAAGGTAGCTGGAACAACCTTCTGAGAGGTAAGTTCTCTATCTATCACCCATCTCTTGATTTGTTTATGTTGATTATGCTACATTTCAATTTAACTTGCCTATGAATATTTTGGAAAATTTCATTACCCTACCTTCCTGCCTTTGAATGCCACTTCCCCAAATACATTTTCTTTTAAAAATAGTTTTCAAGAGACACTTAAATTTATCTTCCTTGGTACTTCTATATCTGTTTTACTCATTTGTGTTGTGATATAATTTCTCTGAGTCCCTGCTCTCAGGCACATGAGCATGCATGCAGGTAAATATGTTCATACAAGGCTGTTATTTTTTTACTTTCACCATAACTAAAAGCAGGAGGAAAATTTGATTGCACATAGCTACAGTCCAAGTTGAATATAAATCTTGGACTCAAATTAGTTTTGGATGGTTTAAACATTTCATATTTATCCAGCTGGTAGGCTAGACCACACCAAAAATTTGGTGTCTGCACATCTATAAAATACGTCTTGAATTCTTCTATACTGGTCAGTACCTACAGGTTAGGAAAAACATACTCCCTGATTATTCTCAAAGTGCTGATTGTCACAAATGAGGCCCAGCTTTCCCTCTCCACCTGACTGTGACTCTTCTCTCAGCATATGGTCTGTAATTTTTCTGATATCTAAGCATAGTGACTGTACTTAAACAAAAAATTTCAAGGTGAACACAGTTATTTGTAAGTAAAGGTCTGCTGTCTGATCTATTTGCATCCAAAGCCAGTCTGTCAATAAACTAATTTTATGTACCTTCAGTGAATTCAATGAATTCACTGAAATCATCCGACTGGATGATGTTTTCAGGGCTAGATGGAAAAACCTTTGACTAAAATGACAAACTATTTTAAAATGAGACTCTTGTTCAAAACACATAAACAGGCAAAAGAAGTACATTCTAGTTTCTGTGGTATTCTGTGATCAAAGCAAAGTTCTGATTTCTCTTCAAGTTATGTTTCCCATCAGTGCAAAACTCAAACAAGGCTTTCCCAGCACTTCCAGGCCTGATATTCCAAGTGGTTTTTATTAACTATGTTTTTGTTTGTTTTCTTTTCCCTTCAACTTCCACAAGGTACAGTGAAAATTGGATCCTCAGATGATAAGGCAAGAGGAAAAAATACATCATTACACTGCTCAGGGAGCATCCCAGCAGGAAGCGCATGCCTCAAGAGTGGTGATTTCCCGGGTACAGCCAGGGATGCTGACGCTGCCCTGGCGGCTCAGGAGAAGTGGTAACGAGGTTGTCTTGTCCTGCTACCTCTTCATGCTCTCCTGCTGCAGTGCCAGGTGCTTGGAGTAACACAGAGCCAGTTTTCACACCTGTGCTGCAGGGAATACTGTAGGTAATTAGCACAGAAAAATTACGCGCAGCTTGTATCCCGTTTGCTGCCAGGAATTGTTCTGATTAACATGAAATTCCATTTTCATTATAGATTAATGATAATAATCAAAGCTAAAGTCCTGGTGCAAATCTTAGGTTCATTGTTTTCAATTACAACACATTTCAGTACTAATAACACATTAAGTTAAATTCTAAGCTCATGAAGATGTAACAAGCTGCATCTGTCAAACAGAATTTAAAATACAAGGTGATTTGAGAACATTCAGAACAAAAACGGGCTTTTCTATATCCACTTTTAATGAAAAAACCTGCTGTATGAATAGAAATTGAAGTATAACGAAGATTTTTAAGTTGATCTAAAAAAATACAGGGATAAATAGAGCAAGTAAAAATGACATTTTACTTCCCAGTTATTTGTGTATCACAGAATTCCTGTCCCTACTTACAACCACTTATGTTTCAAAATAGACCAGAAAATAAGAACAGATGATCCTCACAATAATTTTACTGATATAGTCTGAGTTGAAACTATGACAAAATGGTGATTCTTACATTAATTTTTCATCTCTTGCATGCCAAAAGTTACAATAAAAAGACACTCAAGTAATCTTTACGCTTGAAGGAAAGTTTGATCTCATCTGTTTCCTTTTAATTTTATAACTTGCAAATTAGCACTGGCAGTGCACTTGTTTGGTAAGAAATGATTTTGTTACTTCAATATTTGATGTGCAGTTTTTCAGATTTTGTACAACAGTGTGAAGTTGACATGAAGTATAGCTTTTACTAGTGAGGAGATCTGCTTCAAGATAACTTCCAAACACTTTAGGCATAGGAAAATAATTTTAAAAGAATTCACCAAACTAAAATTAACATATATGTATTCCATATATTAACATTGTCCCTGCCGTATGCCTATGATCCAAATTTCCAACACAGAAACTATTTATATAATTTTCTAGTGTGTCCATATCTTCTTAAATTGGAAAAAATATGTTTAGAAAAGAAACCTGATCTACTAGAACATATAATGGGGATAGATTAACTTCAGTTACGTTACTTGAAATAAAACATCCATTATATAATGGATGAAATATCCATTACATTAAGCTACTGGGTGGCAAGCATTAAATCAAACATAGACTTCTACATAGTCTGTATATGTAGTAAAGTGTTGTAACATATTAAACAGATCTTTATTTTAAAATATCTTTCCAGCACAGGACCAATCCTGTATGAACTGCCTCACATGAGCTAGTTGGGAGTTATGAGGAACCCTGTCTTTTTTGGTACTGTATCCTGAGCTTTTCCAGTTGCTCCACGCACTGCATCTGGGCCAGCTTCAGTGTTCGGTTCTCCTCTGTCAGTTCTGCATACTCCTTAGCCAGCTGAGCAGCATCCATGCTTTCTTTTTCCACTTGTTCCAGTCTGGCAATCAGCTCCTTTCTGATGATTATGAAAAAAAACCCCAAATATTAAAAATGGCAGTACGCAAAAATTTGTTGTCATGTGTTAGGTCAAAGATGGGCTGTGGGTTGTTAATTTACTTTTTATTACATGAACTTGTGTGAAACAAGGACCTAAAAAATTAATTTTTTAGCCTCTTGTTTTTTGCCTTTAAAAGACTAAGCTTTGCTTAGTTTTGGTTTGCTGTTCAGTGACCAAGCCTGAAAAATGCTGTGTTCATGTGTCTGTTTTTGGGACTGTTCAGCAGAAGAGGAGACCTTAGCGCCCCTTCCAGTACCAAAAGGTGCTCCAGCAGAGCTGGAGAGGGACTCTTGACACAGGTGACAAGACAAGGGAATGGCTTTAAACTGAAAGACAGCAGGAAATGGTATATTGGGAAGAAACTCATCCCTGTGAGGGTGGTGAGGCCCTGGCACAGGCTGCCCAGAACCTGCGGCTCCTCCATCCCTGGAAGTGTTCAAGGTCAGTTTGAATGGGGCTTGGAGTAACCTGGTCTAGAGGAAGGTGTCCCTGCCCATGGAAGGGGGGGAACTGGATGAGCTTTAAGGACCCTCCCAATCCAAACTATTCTATTGATTGTATGATTCTGTGATCTCTGACTTCAGTAAGAGCTGAGCACACAGTTCATGGTGGAGAATCAAGTTCCTGGAGATGACTTGCTAATACTTTGCCAGAATAACTATTTTTCTCTTGATACCAGATATCATTGAAAGACAGCAAGGTGTTTTTGTTTGGTTGGATTTATCAGTAAGTTCTGAGAAATGTGCCTGGTTTCCTTTCCTCTACTACAAAAAAATCCAGTAAGTAGTAGGCACTGAATCCGAACTACATATATTGTTTCTACAATGTGTTTAGGCTTAGATCTTAGCCCTGTTGCTGAGGAAGAGCGCTATAGCTGCAAACCTGACCCCTCCTGGTCCTCTTAAGTACAGGCGCTAGGGGATTTAAGCTTTGACTTCTGGATGGAGTCACACAGTGCCCTGTATTCCCAGAGCTGGCTAGGAGCTGGAGTTCCCTGTATAGTATCAACTGAAATTACCTCAGCACAAGTTAAGATAAAAGAGGTCTTAAAACACACTGAAGGCATGAGTAACTCACAGAGTTAATTGCTCTATCCTTAGTTACCCACCCGGCTAGCTTGGCCTCTGGGTTTCTTTTTCCCTTTAAGTCAAAAATTTACTCATTACAGGAAGTCTCTTCTAAACGGTTCTTTTGATCATTCTATCTCAGAGATTAATTAATCTTTTAACTTTTCATAGCCCTGTGACTTTGTTTCTCAGTCATGTGAAAACAATGCTTGTAGATGATCAGCACGAAGTTGTTAATGCCCTCATAGTGGATAGATTTCACTGCAGTCCTTAAAGGAGCCCACTTGTCAGGCTAAACCAGTGCTGTCAGACAGGAAATTCCTACAGATTGGGAATTCTGTTCCCACAGGTCAGAGTATTCAAGAAAATATAACATTTCTGTGTTTGCTGATCACTTATGTTACTTATAGCTGGAAAGAGCAGCAAAGCTGTAAATCCGGAGTTTGAAAAACACTTCTGTGTGGCCTTCTTTTAGGATCATTTTAACCTTCCTCTGTCTTTACTGCAGCTTTCAGTGATAGCAGAGTTTACTGCAGGTTTTTAGCGATAGCAACTAAACCAACCATGGTTTAGTTGACTGTTTACAGTCACAGTTACTGCAGTTCAAGGAGTCACAAGTAAGAAGAGACCCTTGGTACAGCCACTTCTACCAGCTGTGCTTTCTATAGACTAAAAAAAAAGAGAGAGAAGAGTTAGCAGCTCTTAAAGAATTTTTAAATCAGCCAAAGAGGCAGCATATAGGCATCCTCCTACATGATATCTTTGTTTTATAGTACTGAGGTAATGCAAAGCAGCTATGCTGCAGCAAAGCTGCTGCTTTTTCCTTTCACCAGGTGACAGGTGCAATCAATCAGGCCTTTGAGAGGAACCATCAAGAGGATATTTTTGCTCAGTAGAATTATGTTTACAATTAACATAATATAGCTGTACAAGTTTTAAACACAGCAACCCACCAACAGGTTCATTTCTCTATGTCTGGGCCATTCTAGATCAACCAGTTTTCAAAGAATTCAAGATAATCTTGCTAGACAGCTCCTATTCATAGGCCAGAGGCCATGGAGGAGTGATTTCATGGGAGAAATACATTCAAGGACAATGAGGTTTTACAACGCCACATACCTGTTTTTGTGGGGTTGTGTTTTGTTTGTTTGGTTGGTTGGTATTTTTTGGTCGTTTTTTGTTTGTTTGAGGTTTTTTGGGGTTTTGTAGTAGTTGTTGTTTGTTTTGTTTTTTTCCAGTCCCTCGACTTCCTCTGGAAGACTTTTGTCTCTGGAGACCAAATGAGAACTTCTGCAATATTTCTTTGCAATTATTCTCTCATGCAATGTTGGATTCAAGGGCTAAATTAAGCTCTTTCAAATTACAGATTGTTAAATCGGAATTGTCCAAACAAATGAATTCGGAATCATTCTTCCCCACTTTTCTCACACTCATGAGCTTGTTAGAAGGGAGATGCAGTGAACACACTACTAGGCAATCTTAAAAGCAGATAAACCTTTTCTGTGGGAACTTTCACCACTTGAAAAGGAATGGTTTTGACTACCCTGGACTTGAGCCAGGAGAGGCACAGACAGACAATGTGCAAACTCAGACAGCTCTAGTAATGATGGTCAGTCCTGAATTGATGACATTCTGTGCAGACATGGCTTTCTCATGTCACTCTCCAGTAATATTCAAGCAGCACAGATAACTTCCTTCCCCCTCCCCAGGATTTAGCTTTGATATCAAACAAACTATAAATGCATTAAAATCAAAATACACTCATTTCTGTAGTCCACACTCTTGGACCTCCCTCACAAAAAGCATTTTTCTTGCACTGAGGTAGTAAAATTGCTCACTTCTGAGTCAGCAGAACCTACTTAGTCCCTTCCCATCAGGATCAATGCCTGTTTACAGGATAGGGTGGTGTTTCAGGCTAACACTGTCAGCCTGCCACAGATCTAAAATTAGAGTACCAGGGAATTGCTAAATGTTATGAATGGTGTCATTTATGGAGCTCACAAAAGGATGAGGACAGTAACTAACATTTACATCTGATCTAATCCAAGATTTGAATTTAGCTTTCAGAGGCTAAAGAACACCATACTAAGCTCTTGCACCATCTAGACTTCATTGTGGATGCTTAATAAACAGATGTAGCCCTGTCTAATCTGTGGGGTTTTTTTAACGGTTACCCCAGGTTTAAATATTAACAGTATTGATAAGGTATTTTCTAAACTAGTTTGGAGGTACTCGAAGCTTTGAGACAATCTGTAAGCTGCACATGAGGTGTTCTTTTTTGGGGAGGGGTTTGGGAGGCAACATTAGTGATTTGCATTATAAACCAATAAACCACAAGCAGGATAAAAACACCATGGTCTTAGGGAAATTATTTCTCGTGTTCTGGCCTTAATGACTAAACATGCAGAGAACAGAGCTCCTTTCACATTCACAGAGAATAAATACAAAGAAAAGTGACAGACTAAACAGATAAATCTGCCTGGAGATAAGTGTATTTAGAAATGGACTGGACACAAGCGAAACAGTTTCCAAAATACAAAGAATCAGATTTACCTTTCCCCCATTGTGAATAAGGTATTCAGGATCATGTATCTGTGGCAGTACACGATCTTCTCCAGCAACTGGTATGTACTGGTGGTCATAAGGTCATTTTCTCTTCCCACATTTGGCATGGCTTTCCCATCAGGGCGAATTATAAGACCCTGTAAGGTAACTGCTGTCTGAGGACATTGTCCTTGCATGTTTGAAGTCTACTAATTAATTTTTAAAAAACACCATTAAAGGCATTAAAGTCTGCTTTAATGTAAATGAAAATGTGTCTCAGATGCCAACACATAAAAGGTCATAGAATGACAGAATAGTTTGAGTTGGAAAGGACCTTCCAAAGGCAAGGACACTTCTTCTAGAAGAAGAGGTCTCTCTTTATATTAGAAAAGCTGTAATTTAATTTCTAGTATTTGGCAAGTAACATATATTTTGCATACATGTGAGATGATGAAGAAACAGGTCTGGAATGGGAAAATAGTTAAGCTAAAATGTTGCCTTTAACGTTTACACCAGACTTTTTCTGAAGTACCTGGAAGTCTGAAAACTACTTGTCACAGTGTTGGGGAAGACATTCAAGAAACAGTGTACCTGGAGAAATCCTCTGGACTAAAAAGAGTAGAAACAGTCCTAAGGTCATGAGAGCAAGCTAAAACATATGAAAGGCTCCCACAAAATTAAGCAGTCATCTCCACTGCATGTCATTTGCCGAGAGGGCCACTGGGGTCCTGGATTTTATCATCAATGGCGTGTCCAGCAGGACCAGGGCAGTGACTGTTCCCCAGTACTGGGGACTGTTGAGGCCACACCTTGAGTCCTGAGTCCAGGTCTGGGCCTCCCACTACCATAGAGACATTGAGGGGCTGGAACATATCCGGAGAAGGGAACAGAGCTGGGGAAGGGTGTGGAGCACCACAGCAGCTGAAGGAGCTGGGGGGGCTCAGCCTGGAGAAAATGAGGTTCGGGGGGGACCTTTTCACTCTCCACAACCCCCTGACAAGAGGGTAAAGCCAGGTGGGGGTTGGGCTCTGCTCCCCAAGAGGAAAGGGTGAGAAGAAATGGCCTAAAGTTGTGCCAGGGGAGGTTCAGATTAGATACCAGGAAAAACTTTATAATTGAATGGTCTGTCAAGCACTGGAATGGGCTGCCCAGGGAAGTGGTTGAATCACCATCCCTGAAGATGTTAAAAAAACATGTGGAGGTGGCACTCGAGGACACAGTTTAATGCTGAACAGAGAGGTGCTGGATTGGTGGCTGGACTTGATAATCCTAAAGGTCTTTTCCAATCTTAACAATTCTATGATTCTACATCTGCTCTAATGGGTAAAATAAGAAATCATATCCATGGCCAAGAAAATGAGTGATCTTAAACCAGGTGGTGATCAAATGATATTTTCTGTAGAGTTATATTAGAATTGTCTGGGGGAGGAAAAAGAGATAACCATCCACTGCTAAGAATATAAACTACAGCTGGCAACCATGGCAACTCTAATATTTAACTACATAATCCAGGGTCATTATCTAGTAATAGCAATATAACAAGTGCTCAAAATAACCAGCCATCTCATCCCTTTCACCCAAAGTTAGATACCCAAAACCATCTGTTATGGAAATACGTGTGTGTTTCTGGAACATAAATTAAATTACATTCTGTGCCCTAAATGTGGTGTGTTCTGGCTTCCACACCCTTTTCTTTATTTTCAATCATGTCTCCCATTCCAGAGTGTTTTTTTCCGTTGTACTACGTATTGCTGGCATAAATGTGAAGTTTGAGTGAAGACAGCAAAGAAAGATATGATTACATTAGCAAAAAAATCTACCCAATGTTCTTTCAAATTATTGCTTTCTTTGTTCTTGAGTAACTTCTTTTTTTCTCCCTATTTGCTTTGTCCTTTGATTTTCCCTTTTTTGAAACTGCAACCTCTTTTTCTCTCTCACATTTCCCATTTTCCTGTGAAATACTTGTCATCTTCTCTCACACTGCCAGCCTAGTATATTCTCCTGCCATCTACATTGCACAAAAGAGAAAAAGTAAGTAAGCTTCGTTCTGGCCGTGACGAAAAACAACCCGTCATTTTGCTTCACTGACCTTACTTTGGCCATACTTGATCTCACCTTATGTATCAAGCTAAGCAGAAGTAAAAGCACTGGAAAAGCTGTAACAGATTCAGTGTTTCTCACTATTGCTAAATAAGTGTTTTACAACTTTCTCTTTCTTATAAAATAATATAAAAATATACCTGCATATATTATTTTATGTGTGAAAGGTTACACTGAAGTTGGGAGGTTGGAACAAAAATTGTTTAAAGTAGAATTAACTCTATTCCTTTATTTTTTTTGCTAAAAAGCTCTAATACCTGTACAGATATTTATGTCAGGTTAACATTATTTCTTCCTCCTAGCCAAGTAAAAATATTTGCTCAATCCATTTTCTGCTTTTTTCCTGTCAGTCAAGGCCTTCAGCATTCAGTATGTACTATCAGCAGGCACCACAGGTACAGAAACTGCCACGTGAGACTTGTCATTGGAATGACACAGGTAAATTGATCTGTGGAGAGAAGCTGGGAGCACTGGCAAGGGTACCATCCAACAGCATTTGTGACTGCCTCTGGTAAAAATGTACACTGAAAAACACTATAAAAGCCATTTGTTCCCATTACAAGGGATGCAACTGGATCACTGTCCATTTTATCAAAATAGTATTTAAGAGAAATAGACAATAGATAGCAGGTGTAGTAGACAATTGGGAATCTTTGTTTCCATACATTCAAATTAAAATGTAGAAGGAGACACCCACAGCAGGGGCAAATTTTAGATAACTGCAAACTCCATGTTTTCAATTTGATTGTAATTGGTTTTGAGACTAAAAGCTTGTGCATCTCATCAGACTTTTTAGACAAATCAAAGCATTCTTACCTTTTAAAAATGGAATACTCAGTACTTCCAGTGATGGGGCAGCCAGGGCTGTCTGGGCAACCATTTCCAGTGCCCCAACATCCTCACAGGGAAGAATTTCTTATACCTAATATCCAATCCAAATCTACTCTCTATCAGTTTAAAACCATTCTGCCTTGTCCTATCTCTACATGTCCATGTACATAGTCTCTCTGCATCTTTCTTGCAGGCTCCTTCTCAGTAGCAAAAGTCCACAGTTTAAAGGTGCATATGTGAGTATATGCATTTATAAGTATATACACGTGTGTATATATATATGTACACACACAATGCCAAACGTGTATGTCACCCCAGCCATTATAATCCATTCTTCATTCGGTATATGCTAGCCCCTAAACTACTTTTAATTCTCTAAGTGCTGAGAATGTTTTTAGACATAAATCAGTGAACATGAGAGCAAAACTCTCTTTTACTTCTCACTTACTCCTTTCTCTCCACACTTATACTCCCTTTCTATCTAGTTTTAGATAAAAATCAAGGCTGTCATGTTCAGGTTTGTTTGCTTACATGTGTGTAAAGTTACATGTGTCCTAATAACTTTCTAATCCACCTTTCAATTTCAACCAAACTTCATGTTCTGGAGGGTTTAATAAAAACAGACTGCTACAGAAAGGAAAGATACGCAATGGGGGAAGGCAGTCTCATGAGACCTGCTCCAAAAGACTAAAAAATGGATAATCTACCTGGAGAAAAGAGTCATAAATAGTCCACATCTGGAGAAAAAATATCTTCAGTTGGCATTTGCAGCTTGTTAAACCTCAAAATCAGGCAACCACAGTGCACCAGCTTGTAGGAAATAAAACACCTTTGATCTCAGTGCTGTAGTATCACTTTTTCAGATTCAGACACACAGGAGGTGTGAGAGGTGCTGCCCTGATAATTTGTCATGTTTAGGCATTTCACAGCTATACAGCATGTGAACACAAGGCTGCAAACGTAATTAGAATGTACACACGAATCTCAATAATAGAATTCCATTTGTTGCCTTATACAGCCACTCATAACATATGTTTACTGGAGCATGGAATTCCCGGAACAGGTTCAGCAAAGATAGCAGTGGTGGAAGCTTCCTGACATTGTTCCACTGTTGACATCCATTGGTGGAATGAAGGAAAATGCTAGCCTGAAGCCCTTTCATTCATGTAGATTAAACACTACTGAGAAGTTGACCTCTGGGCTTAGAGGATGACTAGGATATTTCTGAGTTCAGGTAAACAATTTTGTGCATGTATCTGCCGTTCTCAAGAAGCGAACCATTTCTAATTTAGCTAGTATCACAGATTTATAGATTTAAAAAATTGCATTCAAACAGCAATTTTTTTTTATTCCAGAAAGTGCAAAAATATGCCTGAATGTCTCATTTTCATGGCCACCAAGCATTTTTCATAAATAGGCATAAGTGATTGAGGGTTGTGCCAATAATAATAATAATAATAATAATAATAATGGATTTATATTAGTAGACTAAAACCCAAATGATTGAAGGCAACCTTTGGTGTTTATACAACTAAAGTCAAGCACTTAAACAATCATTCAGTATTTTATATTGCACTTGGATTTTCAGAGTAGACAAAGACACATGGTTTCCACTGAACTGATTGCTAAATACATATATGAGCAGCTTATATCAGACAACCAAATTTGAAAAATCATTGCAAATTTTTAAAAAAATACTTATCTTCTAATCTTTTTAAAAATAGCAGTTACTTTTGCTTTGCCAAGTTCAGTTAATGGTGAATCAAATGCAAACACCTCAAATATTAATCAAATGCAAAATGCATTTTCCTATGACATTGGCCATCTTCTTTTTTAGCTTTTGTTCCAGTCTATCAGCATCTGAGTGCCACACAGATCCATCAGTGGAAGGGGATTTGTAGTAGGAAACTTAACTAGCTTTGACACTTTAGGCAAAAAGTTACTATATTGTGCCTATAGCCATCAACTCAGATAAAGACATCTCACTTTCTTACCCTGCATAGTTTGGATTCTTTGGCTGTCTTGTAAGACTACAGGATTTCAGCAATTTCCCTCCCATCATCTTGCTTCTGCAGATGAAGATTCCCATGGATGCAAACTTGGCTGAACTGTAAGGTCAGCTGGACAGAGATTCCACTACTCACTTTCCTTCCTCTCTCTGAATTTCTTTTTCAGGTTTCTTTTGGAAAGGGACCAACAGACACAGAATGCACTTTGCCATGTAATAGTCAGGCAGAAGATGACAGGGCTATGAAACATCTCCAGCTTATTCACTTTGGGTGTGAACACCTGAAATGCCAATGTATATTGAACCAGTGTACACAGAAACAAAGTACCTCACAGAAACATGTTTATTAATATTGTCACCTATTCTATGCTTAAATGAGGATCCATTTTGTTCTTCATTAAAGTGTGCAACATTTATTGAAAAAACTAAATTTGAAAAGGAACTTGCACCAGTTGAATTGCATTGTTTTGTGACCTGGAGGCTGTCAGTGAAGATTTTAAGGGACATCCACAAAGCTGAGGGCCCAAAACTATGACTGCCCTTTGTAGCCTCAGTTGATCCTATAGAGCAATGGCCAACTTGTATTCTGCTCTGACCATCAGGCAGAGGCATGAAATCATAAGATCACAGAATGGCTTGGGTTAGAAGGAACCCCAAAGATAATCCAGTTCCAACCCTGTGCCACAGGCAGAGGACATCTTCCACTAGGCCAGGTTGCTTCAAGCCCCATCCAACCTGGCCTTGGACACTTCCAGGGATGGCACAGCCACAGCTTTTCTGGGCAACCTGTGCAGGGCCTCAACACCCTCACAGGGAAGAATTTCTTCCCAGTATCCCATCTAACCCTGCCCTCTGGCAGTTTGAAGCCATTCCCCTTGTCCTGTCACTCCAGGCCCCTGGACATAGTCTCTCTCCATCTTTTTTGTAGGCTTCCTCCAAATACTGGCAGGCCACAATTATAATATATGTATAAAGAAGTATATATACATACATAAGTGTATATGTACAAAAGGTCAGAAAATACAATGTTAAACCTTCATGTTTAAAACAGGGTTTTACAAAGAGAATATAGGTCAGTAAATCCTTTGGGAAAGGTACTCACTTCCGTTCTTCCAGCAGAGCAATTTCTTTCTTGACCTCATGGTACTCTTCTGCTATTTTGCAGTGCTGTTTATACACCTGCATAGATTCCTTAGAGTCATGACGAGGAGGCAGAGGCTTTAAGAAAAAAAAGAAGAAGAAAAAAAACCCCACTGTTTTTTGAATGAAATATTAGTTAAAACCCCACATATTTTGAAACATACAATATTTATCTAAATTCCTGTGAAAATACCTAAAGATTTTTTTTTCCTTTACTGCAGTATATGGCCAGCTATTCCTAGTGATGGCCTTTCATGAAAGGAAAAAACCCAAAAACTGTTCCCTGCACAAGAATATATGTAAAATTTCAAACATATATGTAAAACCTCAAACATTGTGAGAATTTTCAGAACTCTCCTTGTCAGCTTTGCAAAATATGCCTGAAGATTTTTCAAATAAAGATCTCTCCCTTACCTCCCACTTTTTCAGCTAGAGTGATATGTAAATGCTAAAGCTGATGCATTGGTCAGACCTATCACATACATCTTTACACTGCCAGGAACTGACATCATTGCAGCAAGATCAACTTTTTTTCAATGCACAATGAATGTAATAAATATGGCAAATAAGACCAAACTGTCCTAGGACTCCTTATGTGAATGCCATCAAAATTCTTGAGAATACATTTTGGTTAAATGTAGGTGCTTTTTGCTCCTTAAAAAAGAATGCATCTTAATTCAGGCTTCAGGCTTGTCTGTCATATTTTGGTTATAACACTTTCAGGAAGTATTTTTAAATTATAAGCCATGAATCTATCGACTCTAAATGAACTCCAAACAGCATGCTTGAGCCACCTGTTTGAAGTAAAAGGAAACACTTAAAATAGTTCCTTTACTGCCCAGTTAAATAACATCCAATTGCATTTCACAATATTTTGCATTTCTTGCTGTCCTACCATGACTCTTCTGTGCATTATAATATTCCCTTAATGACATTATTAGGAAAAGCACAAATACTCAGACTTTTCCTATTTATGATCTTCTAATCCTTTGTTTTATCTAAACTGGAAATTTAGATAAAAAACATTTTTGTTCAGGAGAAAGGATAAGCTGGCTTCAGACATAACCCCAAGCATAGATGTAAATAATGTATGGAGCTTGCAAGTACTTGTAGTTGGTATGTGATTTCTCACTGAAATTTTAACAGGGACACTCATATTCCAGGTTCTACATGTAAAACTGCTGCAGCAGAATTGTTTCACAGCACATTGTGTTGTTCTCCCTGATATTGGAGATTTTGGGAACCCAGGAAAAGGGCAGCCCAATACCTGATGAATCTAATCCCTAGAAAAGGGCTTTTAATTGCATTTCAATGTGGATGAGCAATAGCATCATTCATATAGCCACCCAAATAATAAGCATAAATTTGGCAAGACTGAATATAGAAGTCTCAGTGCTCTAATCCAAGAATGTGGTGAGCCAAAGGAGCATCTCTGCTATCTATTAGGGATCAGCCACCAACAAGTGTGTCACAATAAAACAATTTCAAACAGTACCAAGGGGAAAGTCCCCAGTGATACTTCAAAGAAAAACACAACAAAACAAAGCAAAAAACACCTTGGATTTGCTTCCAATTTAGTTTCTGCTAATCTAGCTGGTTTAAAGCAGTTTACAAATTAAAACTGCTTTAAAATTAAAAAGTGTTCAGTTTCTATATTCCAGTTTCTCACTCAAAAGATAAATATAGAGAGCTAAAAATTATCTAGTCATGCTGAAACTTAGTATCTATCTAAGTCTCACTTAGAACCAGATGCAGACTTTTAAACCCCTTCCTATTCAGTTTCCTCTTCAGTGACATTTTTTCTTACACTAATATTTTAGCACTTAAATTATACAATCCATTCACTAATTTCTGTTCATAAAATTCCTTTCAATTTGTCTGGTGGTAGTAAGCACCGTATCAAGAATCTTTTAAATTATTAGTGTATTTTCATTCAAAACATAAATGTAATTACGTTTTCAAATTAGTAGATAGAATATCTTTGGATCATATCATAGAGTGGTTTGGGTTGGAAAGGACGTTCAAGAGCATCTAGTTCTAGCCCCTTTGCCATGGGCAGGGACACCTTCCACTAGACCAAGTTTCTCCAAGCCCCATCCAACCTGGCCTTGAACACTTCCAGGGATGGGGCAGCCAGAACTGGAGAATCCGGTTTGCTCCTCTGTAATTTGGAAACTTCTAAGAAAGGCTACAGAGACAGTATCTACAACATCCATTTCTGGTCAGCAGGATATGAAACAGGCTTATTTAGCAAGCACCTTCTACTGCAATAATGTGGAAAAAGGAGAGATACAAATCTCCATTCCACCTGGAAAGACTTTTTAAAATGTCTGTGGCCAAGCAATGGGAAGTACTACGGATACTTCAGTACAGAATGCCCAGTGGCATTCCAGGAAGTCTGTATAATATTTTTATGTTAAGAGATTGCTTGTTTACCAAGGCGACTAATTTCAGAAGGCCTTAATAAAGTTCAATTGTCAGTATGATTTTTTTTTCACTCAGAAGCAAACAGCCATATTTTAACTTCCTCTTAGGACAGTCTGAGCTTGTTACTTCATGAAGTACCTCTCCTGTTCATCAATTAATATAAATAAAAATATACTTGCTAGACAAGCAAAAAACATCCCTGCCCAAGTAAGTTACATTTAATGGCAACAGTTGCTACTTTTAATCCTGTTTATTTCAGGCTTCAGTGTCATTCACCCTCATTTTCCTGTGCTGGCAAAATATGCACATGCAGCATCTCTGATTTTGTTCACAAAGCTAGTACAAAAGCTACAGCTATAAATTATACTGGTGGTCTGTCCTGTTATGACTGATTTTCAACAAGGTCTGATTTTTCTTGGTATTTGTTGAGTAACTCACTGTAACGTTGACAAATGTTCTACAGAATTCAGCAGGTAGACACTAAGAGATTCTTTTATAGAGCACCTTGTAACTGCACATATATATGTAGATCTTTACAAGACATATGTGCTGTTTATTTAGACTTTAGTTCAGAACCCATATATGAAAGATGTTGGAAGATGACATGCAAAAGTAGTTCATGAAGAAACAGAAAATCACAGAACAGTCTGGGTTGGAAGGGACCCGCTTCCCTCGTAGGAGACGTGCTCCATTCCTCTATTCATCTGGGTGGCGTCCTCTCTGCCGGCTTTTTAAGGCAGGTTGAAGGAGGTCTTCTAAATAAAATCTTTGATGGAGTGACACAGAATGCAAGTTTTCAGCTTTGTTTTTTGCTTCACTCACATGAAGCTCACATTCTTTTGCCTTGCCATATGAAAATCAGCATTCTACATCCATAAAAGCTGGATAATTGACAGTGCCACTCAACTGTTCAAAAACTTTAAAACAGTTGATTTTTTAATTCACCATCATTTATTTGCATTTATGTGTTTGTTTAACTGTGAAAAAACCCCAAAACTTTCTCCTGAAAAAGTTGAAATTTCAAGAAAAAATTGTATCAGGCAGTTTTCCCAGCTCACATAAACTCATCTAGAAGTCTTCAACACTGATCTAATTAAAGGGTGGGGTGTTGCTTTTTGTAAATTTGGTAACTTTCAGCTGAACTGTCCCAGAAAACTGGAAAATCCAATGCCGGTATTTTGAATGTGGCCTATGTTCATTATATGGCCTTGTGCACTCTTCTATGACAGAAAAAAACCCACATTGTGCCAAGCAAAAAGCACACATTGCAGCTACTTTTTGTTGTGCAACTGGAACTCTTCCACTAGTTTCAGATACCCATCCTAGGATACATCTAGTGTAGCTTAGTTTTACTATGAAAATAAACAGTTCTCTTTCCTCCAAACAATTCAGGTCAACTGGATGAGAGCAATTGCAAGTTTTGCTCTCCTTCCCGGGAGATTTTCCATTCTTTTCTAACCTTAATATGTTGCTCTCACTTGGTGAACCTGCATACATGTTAACATACATGCATAAAGTGGTCTTACATAATCTAAGACCAAAGTTATCACAGCAGCATTACAGGAAATATATCAAGTTCATAGGCAATCAAACCTAATTATAGAGCAACACAGTGCTCTAGGAATTCTCATGGAAGTTAATATACAGTAAAAAAAATCCAGTATCCTCTTTAAAAACACAGTATGTTTTTAAACTTTCTGAAATAAATTTATGTATCTAACAAGAATTCTGGCAGAAGCAATTAAAGTTCCAGAGTAAATAAGGTTTCTGCTAAATGTTTATATCACACACAACACACTGCCCCTTTCATAACATTTTCATTACATCTTTCATATGAGCATTCTTCACTAAAGCAAGAACAACTATCCTTTGACTTAAAAGAACTGATGTTATAAATGGTTGGAGCTTTTTCTCTGTTGCAGGAATTTTACAGTCATCTAACTACAGAGATTTGTAATTCAAAATATGACATAAATGTCTCTCAATCTCACAATTTCATAAGAAGAGATCACAGAACTATTGAATCGTTTTGTGTTGGAAAGGACTTTAAAGATCACCTGGTTCCAACCCCCTACCAGGGACACCTTCCACTAGATCAGGCTGCTCAGAGCCCCATCCAAATTGGTTCTGAAAGATGAAGAATTATAGAACAGCCTGTGTATCCATATGTGGTGACTTGTGTTCTTCCCTCTTCAGGACCAAGCTCTCAGCTGGAATAAAGACTTAGATGGAGAACAGAGAGATGAACTGAGCAAGTCACAGGAAGTGATGGAATGGGACAGGCAATGCACAGGGCATAGCAATGCAGGTACTTAACACTAGATATCCTCCTCTCCATTCGGTGACATGAACAACAAGGCCTTGGATGCTGATGTATGTTTCTAAATACAGCAGATAACCTGTAGTAAAGTGTCTGTCAGAGGGGTCACTATGCAGCTAATCAAGGAAGTCCCTTCCAAGGACCCGTCCAGCTTTTACACAAAGCAAAGGCTAAAGTTTCCCAGTGACAGTGACAGGTGTAACCAGCTGCACCACCCACCACATAGCACACACACGGGAGGGGGGGAAAAACACGAAAGCTCAAATAAGCAGGTACTGCTTGTCAGTGGGAAGAAATCATTTCCAATGCTGCAGACAAAAGGCATTGAAAGCAAGAAGTTTATTAATATGAGTTTTGTTTAACTGATAATTTAGCAGGAAGTTATTTTAGTGTTTGAGGGGGGGTGTAATAATAAAGCCGCAAATATAGCTTAAACTGATCTGTTCTCATATGCAGTGCTTTCATGTCTGGTTGACCACCTATCAAGTTTGATTTAGAGTAGCTTATTTTCTTACAAATTGCTTCTTGGAATGTGTAGAAAAATGTAACATTCATAAAAGTAATTTGAAAATAAAACATGTTAGTCTGAAGCTAGCTAGTACATCAGAACACACAGACTGATCATTTTTATTCTTCAGAAAGAAGCTGCAATTAGGACTGTCCTTTAGTAAGTGTCCTTATAGGGAATTAGCTTTTTTGCTAAGTCTCCCAGAAAGACCTTATCTCCAGGTGATCCCACCTCCATCTCTGTAGAGCTGGGTGCTTGGACCAGCAGTGTTTGTTACCCTGCCAAGGGGAGGCTGCACTGAACTTTGCCCTGCCATCTGATACTGCTGCCCAGGGAACACGTGGAAGGATTGTGGGAGGAAAAGTGGTAATTCTCAAGTAGTCAAGTTCTCTGCCAAGTCCTAACATAGAAGGACAAGGGCTTTAAGCCTAAAACAGAGATGCAAATTGCTTGCTACTCAGGCTGTGGTCTGCTGCCTGCATGCATAGAATTCTAAGGCACTGATTTTCCAAGTGAGTCTTACACTTTCCAAGTCCAACTTACATAGCTTTCAAGCTGCTTTCAAAGCTGCTTAAAGATTAGCTAATTTAGGCTTTTTGTTTGTTTGTTTTTAAAACAGGTTTCAAAATTTTCCTTTGTATGCTTGAAATCTATAAAGTTATAACTTTTTTGTTGAGGCGTCTATTAATATATAGCTACATAAGCTGCATTTATAGCTTGTGTCTTTAAATAAAATTCAAATGGTTTTGACTGTATTTATGGAACACTGATGAAAATCTTATGGCTCTAAGATATGATATTTTTATTATGAACATATGTACCAACATTCTTACAAATTCAAGCATTTCAGGCTGCTATAGCCACAGCTGATAAAAAGGTTCATTTACATGACACTTCATGTGTGTGCTCTCTACGCACTTCGGGACAGAAAAAAGCATGGATGGGATGACAAGGGACACCACCATGCACTACTTCTGCAGGTCCTGGAGAAGCCCATTTTACTTGTTTCTCCAATACAGGAGCTACCTGCTTCAAAGCCGGCATGAATTGTGAGCACATGCCACACAGTTCTGACAAACCCCAGTTGGATTGTAGCAATTCAAAAAACCACAATTAATAAGAAATATAACAAGGTAAATGATAACTTTGTAACAGTTATTGTTTGTTTGAAATTTTAAAGCAGATTAAAAACATCGTAATTACATTAAATAGTTATCACATGAAGCTGTGATCCATATGGACAAAAGCAAGGGAATTTGAGTTTTTATTGCTAAATTTGAATGCAATGTTACCTCTGCATCAGCTCAGAACCCTGTATTGACTTCACTGCCCTTGGATGAACCTAAAGGCATCGAAATATAAATATGCACATAAACTTGAAAATCTAAAGGATGAAGTACTACCACAAATTTTATACTTTTAAGTGGTTGAATCAGACAGCTAGTTCTCATAAGTTATCCTTTCAGCTACCCTGATATTACCAAAAGAGTTTATGAAAGATAATAAAAAGCATGAATCAAAACCTTTGATTATTTCTTTGAATTTGTTATCATATTGAGATCATGAGAATAAAGGAAGGTTTTCTTGAAACAAATGTCAAGTACTTAACAGACCAATTGGGTACACTTAGTGGGATTGTGCTAGTGTACTTAAAAATTTTTACTGAAGGGCTATTATCCATCCCGCACACTTGAATGCTCCCAGAGGAGCATTTTCAGCCTATTGTGAAATTCCATATTTAGAGTATATTATAGGTTCCAGAAATGTAAAAGTCACAAAAGTGCTAATAAAAAAAATCATCACTTGTCCTGCAGAGTACTTACATGTAATGCTAGTAATTTTGTTTTTATGTATCAACAGCAGTAATAATAATCATACTTTGTTCTTTTAGAGCAATCCTCACCCACTGGTCTTAATGCTCTTTAACAAAAAAGGTAAATATTATCAACTTAATTTCAGAGATGAACAGAGGGATGAAGCAGCTCCAGGACGAGGCAATGTGTCACCAAGAGAGTTGGAAACAAAATGCAGGTTCTTTACTTTCAATTCAGTGCTTCAGCCATGAAACATGATTGCTTTTCTCAAATTGAATTCTTCTAAGGAAAAAAAATATCAATCATGTTTGCTGCCCTGGAAGGTTAGTGGAATAAAGAGGTTAGCATACTACCCGGTTTTGTAGTAAGCTTTTGTCTTGAATCTTAAGCTGTTATTAATTCCTACTTATGCCTAAAGAACCTGCCCATATTCTCAGGATGAGAGTGATAGAGCAAGAAGAGTCTCTGTCATCCTCCAATCCTTCCTCAGTCATCCTTTTGATGAGAGCAGCAGGACAGAAGCATCAGGCGTTGAAGTCAGCAGTGCTCCCGTGTTGTCTCACAAGTTGATGGGTACAGGAAAGATGACATTACTGGAAAACAAATGGTCTGCTAATGCCTTTCTCAATTTGCAGTCAGGAAACCACTGCCTTCACAGTGAAATATCAGAGGAAGTCTAAATGCTCCTGGGAAAACAGATGATCTGAAGTAGTCTGCAAAACCAGCAAACACTCCAGAACCACCACAGAGGAAAGGGAAATAATCCCTGGATGCAGAACTGGCTTTGTGCCCTATGAACCATGGAGTTGCCATCAACAGCTCACTGTCCAATATATTGGGGGCCCATAATCCTGCACTGACAAATCAGACTGGTCACCAAAGGATTCTCTTGGAATGCTTCTGAGAAAACTGATGATATCACTTATAGCACAGCCTGCAGGCATTAGAATGTATAATGTCCATCTCATTCCTTCTCCCATCAACTGAACAATTCTCATCATTGCAGTGCAGCAGCACTGCAGGAATTGGATAGAAAATCTTAAAAGCAGGCAAGATTGTTAAAATAGTAATTTCCCTGAAGTTGGACTAAAAAATTTCTGTAGATGTTGAAAAGACAATGTTTTCTTCTATGGATAGATATGATCTTATTAAATGTTAATAGGCTAGAAAAGCACCACTAAAAACTTCCATAATAGTGTAACAACCAGAGGCTTTTTATAACAACAAGTAGAGTGAATGTGAAGTAGAACTGTCATAAGAGAAGAAAAGTTTACCTGCAGCTGCTGATCTAGTTCTGGAAATGCCAAAGAGAAGTTTTCAGGGGAAGCGTCATCTAAAAGGTAAATACAATGTTAAAAGTCATTGTCTACCAAAGAGGGACATTTCAAGTAATCTGTCTGATGAAGTTCTATATTGCATATATGGACAGTAATATCAGGATCCTGAAAACACCTCCACATCTTATCTTTTACACTTGAGATGCCTCAGTAGAATCCTTGAAAATCCTAGTGGGTTGGTAATAAGAAAAGTTTACATCCTGGAAATACAAAAAGTCTGTTTTGCATTGCAGTGATTAAGAAACAAAGCAGTTAGTCTAGTAGACTAACAAACCAAATAAATCTAAACTGTTTTTCTTCCTAAGCTTGCTCCATTACACTGCAAAGTAAAGGACTGTCTTAAAGGACTTTAACCTGTCAATTACAATCCTTATTGGCTAGAGGTAGTTCAATCATGACAAAAGCTGTGTTTTTATTTATTTGTTTGGGGGAGAGTGTTGTTTATTTTTAGTACAGGCTTCCAGCAAAGGTGGGACAGATTGTGCCAGTTATGTCAGGGTTGTGATGTGGACACCTGCCAGTAGCTGGACTGACATCAGAAATATGAATCACACTTGGTAGCACCAGTGCAATCTTTCTTTCTCAGTGACTTTCACACTCTCAGTTTTGCATTGGATTACAATGACTGTTTATTCATCTTACTACAGGTTATAGGAGGTGAGGAGAGTGTTACTATTACCTTACAGTCAGTTATTTGTAATGGGTCAAAATTAAATAAGGACAGCTCTTACAGGATAAAATCACTAACACGGTTCAGATCCTGCAACCTGCTGTGTACTTGTAGACTTGAACACAGCAGCAAAACCCCAACAAGATCAAGAGGACCTCATATAAAAGCAGGATTCCAAAAGAGTACAGCCTAGGATCTAAATTATTTGTCAAATATTTAATATCTCTTTCTCTTGGCCTCTGTGGTTATACAGCAAAGGGGGGAAAAAGTAAAATAAGTCACCTTATCCTATGAAAAATAAACATACTGGCTAACATATGGTCACAGCCTTACTCAATAACATAGCTAGAGCTGGGCAGCCTCTGGGAAGAGATGCTCAGAGAAGAAAAAATATATAGTGATACAAAAGCTAAAGCTCTTGAACTTCCTCAGAAAAAAAAGTGAAGTTCCTGTATTTTTGTGGAGTAGTTGTCTCACTAGCATTACCAAAAAGTCATATCCATGTCATGTGAGTGTCCCCCTTCTTTCTTCACAGCATATGTCACGCATTACCATTCTGGAAAATATTTAAATTTCTTTACTTGTATAGAATTGTATCATGCTAATATACAAGTGTTTACCTTTCATTTGCTATTGCTTTCTTGTACAATATATAAATAGACTAATATTCTAAAAGAAGAAAGATGAATCATATGGCAAGGCTAAAAGGAAGGACAGAATAAGACTCAGTCTGACTAGGGCTACAGCTGCTCTAAAAGTATTTGGCTGAATAGCTGTTAAATATTCTGAAAGAGATATTGGACCAGAGTTATGGACAGCAGTTGAACTGCTATTTGTTTTGGCAATTCCAGCAGTACAATCTTTGGTACAGTAGCTTTATGGAGGGATCTTGAACACCTTTAAAATTCAGAAAAACATAGCAAAAGCAACATTCCAAATGATTAAAAAAAAATTTGAAGAAACATCACACAGTAATTACATTTTCACAGCATCAGCCATTAATAAGAAAATAAAATTAATGCAGCATCAGAATATTGGAAAATAAATTTCATCATACTCCGAAAAGAACTAGTTAAAAACTTTGGAAGTACTTCGTAACGGATGGAGTAGAGAGAAATTACTGTAGAGGAAAACCTTTCAATAAACAGATGTTCCCTGCTTATTTTTTGAACTCAAGTGACTGAGTCAATGGTACTAAAAATAGAATGTACTGGTATCCTAACCATTATGACATACCATAGTACATTTTATAATGGGCTTGCCCTAGCATCTATTGAACAGCTGCTAGAGTGGCTTTTTTAAATTATGCTAGTTTAAGACTTGTTTAAATCATCATCTGATGTGCAGAACATCATCAAGAAATGCTACAGACTTCAGTGTTTTGAAATTATCCTCAGTTCCTAATACTCTTAGGCTCTTTTGAGAACTTCAGCTGAAGTATTTAGTTTACAGAAACTAACAGAAATTCTCATTGCTAACTGCAATCTTGTTTTTCACAAACTTGCTAATCTTGTTTTCCACAAAAAGAATAACAAAAGGCTTTCCCCACAGCTTTCAGTGAAATAAATTATTGCCCCAGATCAGTCTTTATTCCACTGTTGTCAAAGTAGCAACCACAAAAACAATAAAATCACTTGGTAATAATGAAAACTTAAATTCCACACAAGGGGAAAGCAAATGAAAGTATTCATTCGCCTCCTAAAATCTTTTGAAGATGTTTTCAGGAAGTCAAAAGGAAAAATATAAACTCTTGCTTTTTTTTCTTAAGAATTGCTATTGTAGAATACCAGTCAAAATCACATTGACTTCTAGCCTTAAAAATCTATTGACTCAGAAAATCAGATAAAAGAAATGTCTGAAATGCCAATGAAATTATTCTGAAGATCAAAACATTCTCAAAATTATCTCCTGATCTGTTTGTTATTTTCTACTCTACCTCTCCTTAACTAGAAAACAAAACTCTGAAATATCTCTTTTTCCCCTTTTCTCGATGAATTATAAATTTTTAATGACTATCTAGATTATTATAAGGAATCACTCATATAATCAAAGACCACTTTTATAATAGAGTTAGTGGCTTTTCTCTACCACAAATCCCTGAAGATATCTAGGCTGATTCTTCACCAGCTACAAACAGCATCTCATCCCTATAGTCACTATAAGGAAACACATAAAGAAAAATTATTTATAATTCAAGCTAGATGTTGAAAAACTATTTAATTTAAAATAAAAATATATTTTAAAATCAGATACAGCAACTTACTGCACCTGAAAATGAGTCAAGATGTTGGTCAAAAGGAAGTAAGAAAGGAGGGAAAACATACATGTGCATATTATGGCCAGCAAACTCAATAGCACTATCCTGTGATGTGAAAGAATCAGATCAGGGATTTCACTACAACCACCTAAGTTACTATATCTGTAACATGGTTTCTAAATGAGTAGCATTTCCTGACTTCACATACATCCCAAATCTAATTTTGAAGTTCTCTATTTAAAAATGTCCTAAAGACCAGTATTTTGATTAAAACCCACGTGTTTTTAACCAAAGACTCAGTTAATGTGCATGAAATAGTGTGATTTTCATGTTTGTTCACATGCTCGTTTGGCTTGCTGCTGAAAACTGTCATTTGTAACAAAGAGCATCTGAACTCTATTAACACTGATTGTACAGAAAGCTCACTATTAGCCCTAAGGCAGCTGATATATGCTGAAGTTGCACATCTTGAGAATGAAGCTCGATCTCTGGAAAGCTTTATTTAATCACGTTCTGGCCTCCTGGAGATTCCAATATCCCAGACCTCCATCATGTAGTCAAATGAGAGAAATCCTTCACATTGCTGCCTGACTGACACGTCTGTGACAATGAAGTGTAATACCCAAATCTTTTCCTATACGGCTGTTCCATTTAACTGAACTGTGAGCTAAAGGCAGTAAATCCTTTAAGAACAACATCTGATTCACTTGCAGTATAATCTTGAAAATTAGTTTCTCTATGATCTTCACTAAGACAGAAATAAAATATAAAAATTGAAATGTGTTGAAAGCACATTAAGGTTGCTAAATCAAGCATTTGAAACTTAGGAAATGCCAGTCACAGCTCTGCTTCCTTGAGTAACAGAGTTATGATCCAGTGTTTAATTATACAGTCAGGTCCTATTTTTTTTCTCCTACATGTGTAGGCCAATGTATTCAGATGTCTTCCTTCTAAATTAAAGAATTAAATTGGTAACATAAGTAGGTTTCTATCCTGTAAGTGGATCAGCCCTCGCACAGGAAAAGTGCTCAAACTGAACAGCAAGCACACACCTTGCACCAACAACAGCGGCAAACTGCCTGTCAGGGTCCAGTCTTGGCCCTGGGAGGGCTGTGAGATCCAGCCGCTCCAGGCCTGGACACTGACAGACAAGCATAGACTCATCAGATTTGTCCTGGAAGGCTGTGTGGCTAAGTGACTGTGACTTGGCACTGCTCTGTGGAGCTCCAGGGCTTCTATTCACAGCCCTGCCTGACATGACCTTACACAACCTTGCAGTTACCTCACTCATAAAATAGTGGGGAACAGCCACTGCCCCACCCAGGAATAGGATGTGAAGGCTTGCTCAATAATAAGAGTTGTGGACCTCCCCAAAATAGAAACAGTCCATAACAGAAGGGGTAAGAGCAAAATCCTTCTACTTCATATACCTTCACTCAAGCCTAAGCATCCTGAGATGAATGTTCCTTTGAGGGTGTCTCACCTGATTTCCCATCTAATTCCCCAACAACCAAGCCCTGTAGGTTGGGTGTAGATTTAGGAAATGAGCTCTGTAAATTTTATCCATATATTTTAGCAATCCTCACTGGCTGTCAATCAATGCGCTGGAAAACCTCTGTGGCCATTACAACCAATATGATGGTGGGGTAGGAATTTGAAGGTTGCTTTTGAAGAAGCAATCACTGCAAAACAGTCTTGCATGATAAATTAGAAAAGCAAAAAATTCCTTGTAATCACTAGGATAATGAGCTTAAAGAGGAGTAAAATAAGTAATTTTGCTATACTTGCAAAAATATGACAGTGTTCCACTGTCAGTTCACTAGAAGATGTATGTTTTGCCTTTGTTGTCAGTGATTTTTCTGGAAAGTCCTTTCAGAGGTAGACGAATTTCAAATTAAAGAACTCACTAACAATTTCAGACCCAGTCATTTATCACCACATACCATAAGCAGAACTTTTCAGCTAGATTCAAGAATTTATTCTATGAGGCAAGGTGAAGAGATATGAACCCCAAAATCTTCCCTTTGAACTATTACACAAAACAAACCCAGCTGTCCAAATTCCATGAAATTAATGTATTTGTAGGATTGATAAAAATTAGGACATATTGAATTTCACCAGTTAAATGAAATTTATGCTGACAAATGACAATGAATTTTCAACTTTGGAACACTTATTTGAATCTTGGAATGCCACATTCAGTTCAAGCTGCATTAGTTTCTAAGTGCAACAAGGTAGGTTGAAAGAGTATGTTTCCAATTCATTACTTTAAAATTGTACCTTAAGTCAAACTGTTGCGACACAGTGTGCAGACACACCCTGGGCAATGTGTGTTAGTGAACTTAAGTGAAAGAGCCAAACATAGACATTTACATATACAGGAATAAGAGATACACAATAAAACTGTCCTCTTATACAGCACCCGCTGATGTGCTGCTCCTGAGACTTTTAAGGAACTAGTTACTCTTTCACATTAAAAATACCTCACAAAGCTGGCCAGAGTATCAGTCATCAGGTATTGACTGACAATAATGTAACATGCATTATTTCTCTCAGGATAAGCCAGCTCTGGTCTTGTAGGTCAGTTAACACAAAGTAATTTCTTCTCATGAGCTGAGAGTAGTTTTTCCTTTCACTGCTCCTCACACCCACTGCTTGGTTACAATCCTAGCCAGTGAGATAATCACCACCCAGAGACATTCCATTTCCTCTTTTTATATCCAGTTATGCTGTCAGTTCCTCCTAGTAAGCAGTTACACAGCCCCCAGAAGGAGAATGCAGCCTTTCTTGGTGAAATATGTCACTGTGCCTTTCAAGTGAGGTAGAATTCAAGGAAAAGCTTAAGTCAGAGAAGATTTCCTCACCACTTAGCCCTTGCCAAGAACTTATTGAATCCTAGCAGTGCATGAGCTTCAGCTGATGCTTTACTATCACATACCAGGTAACTCCTATTTGAACTGAAAACAAATATCCTCATCAAGAAGAAAAAAAAGGTGAAAAAAATATTAAAGAGTAAGGGAAAAAAAAAAAAAAGCACCTGCTATGGAATACCTAAAGGTCTAAGTGTTGAATGTTTTTGTAGCTCATCTTAAAAAAAAAGTGTTAAATACTTGTTTGTACTATCTTGAATCAACTATGCTTTGCTGGAAATTTTCACACCTATTAGAAGCTTATTTCTTTTGCCTTCTTGAAATATATCTAACATAATGACTCTTGAAATTCTTATGACATGGTAAAATAATGATGTTAGTCTAGACCTCCTGGTAGTCCCCAATGGGATGTGATGCAAAGGGGAACCCAACAACTCTACTGGTTGCTGGGTTTTTTTATCGGTACTCATGAAGATTCTGGATTGCATACAGCAGGAACATTTGTACATATACAATAAAGGATTCAAAATTTTAAGAATTTTAACATTTGGAACAATTTAACAATGTGTAGGAGAAAAACATTATCTTTCTCTAATTGAGTTTATTTTGTAAACATTACGAGAGGTTGAAATTATCAGAAGGATAAAAAAAGTAAAAAATAAAATATGATGCAATGTTAAGGAAGTTAGACTTCCTGCCTTTCATGTCCCTTCTTCCAAGCTATTCACAACCTTGTCATTTCCTACTGCCGTCTTGTCTCAAACTACTCTGCTCTCCTTGATTTTCCCATGGTCTCAGCTTTCCCTGACTTGTTTTCAGTGTCTCACATTAGCATTCTTTTTTCATAATTTGTAAGAGCGCTCCCCTTTCTTTTACATCTCTCTTCAAGACCTATTTAATTCCTGCGAGAAATTTACCATGTGACTGCGTCTTGAGAGAAGTGAATGATTCCTTACTACTTTCTGTAACAAAAACGTAATTACCAGGTTATTTTAATTTGTGAAAAAGGGCACATAGATCATCATGTATTTCTTTATATTCCTTGTCCCAATCTTTCTTTGTCACTCATCATTATGAATTGAAAGTTAGGTTCAATAATATATGAAGATGTTTGGTTTTTAATTCCTTTGCTTAGGGGATAATTCCTTTGCTTAGGGGATAATTCCTTTGCTTTAGGGACATTGTATTTCAGTATTGTAGCTAAAAAGAAACTAGTTAATTTTAGTAGTTAAAAATTATAGTTTTTATAATTATAATTAAATTATAATTATAATTTATAGTAGTTAAAAATTAGAACACAACAAATAGCTAGGAAAGACAATGTATATTCTAAAATATTTTTAAAATAGAAAACTGCATCCAAGCTGAGATTCTGTTCACTCAAACCTCAGGCAGTGACCTCACACATTATTCTACAATGCAGAGTTCCATAAAGCACTCAACAGCATAGGTTTCAGTTGTCCTTATACCTCATGCCGTAAACACATCTGAGCCCTGACTCCAGGTACTTACCTTTGGCAAAAGCCAAATTTTTTTGGATGCTTTTCAGCTTTCCCTTTGATTTACTTTATTTTGACTTCCACTGTTTGGCAACAGCTCTCTGGTCCTTAATAATATTGAAGGTGCAAACCAATAATATTTATTTAATCCAAAGGGTTAATTTGTGTACAGGGAAATTAATACTCCCTCAGCATGAGCTGATAGGATAAACATCAAGGAAATTGCTGCTGCTGTCTCAGACAACATGCCATGGGGGCACCTGTTTCCTGAAACCTTTCACCAAGCTGAACATGTGTGGCACTTTCCAACCTTCCCCCTAGAAACCATCTCTTCCTGCTCTAGGCTCATGCAAATTTGTCCTTTTACTTTTCTTGGTTTACAATTCCACAAAATCAGACATACTGCACATGCACGTAAATTTGATAGTTAGTTACAGTCCTCATTGCATTTCACAATCCACTGAAAGGAAGTAGAGATTGAAACGGTCAATCTAGTGAGTTTAGTCTAATGAAATTGTTAATCGAAACATTAAAAGTTATCAGACAGGAAAACTGATCACATGCTACCACTCAGGAAAAAAAATCCATCCATTACACTGGACTAGGTTTGATATTGTAAACACTAAACACTGTAAAATTTAAAAGCAGGTTTAAATTTAAAAGCATTGTGTTTTACTCCATAAATTAAACTGTACCTGGGGAATCATTAAGGCTGAAGGCAATTCGTACTGGCTTATCAGCAGGTACCCTGGTGGTGGTGATCATGTGGGCACTTGAGTCAATGCTTTTACTTGTTTGTTCCAGCTGCAATAATACAAAAAATATATATATTACAGAGCATGTGACATCACTCAACAAATGAGTGCTTAATGCTTTTCATGCATTCACAGCTGCTTTTGCCATCCTAGCTAAGGAACGTTTAGAATCAAAGTCAAGGGAGCACCATTTCATTTTCATTTAAGTGAAACTCAGTGCAGAGACTGCTTTTATTTTTGCTATTTATAGATTAGAAAGAACAATGGCAAAGGAAGCTGCCTCTCTTCTCACCTGCTTGCTCCCCGCCATTGCCCCTTCAGCAAGCCTTGACTCGTGGCAATGCTGCCTGGTTCTGAAGGTGAAGAAGGAAGAAGGGGTGGGGAGCTGAGAGTAACATGACCCCAAGCCTGCCCTGTGATTGGAACTGTGCACACCACTCCACATGGTGTCAACGAGGAGGCACTCATCCTCCTTGCTTCCACCCATACTCCCCCAGTCCAACTGTGCTTGCAAGTCACACTTCATGACGAAAAATTCATGGGGTCTCCAAACCTTGGTGATGATTCTTCAGTGGAAGCCTGTGCAGGTGTAGGGGTCTGTCTGCATGAATTTGGCTTCTGGGTTGAGACCTTACTCAGTCCTCTGTTTTTCTTCTGAGACCATCAATTCCAAAAAGTGATTTTACTGTGATGAAACTTGTCCATTAAGAAAACTGCTAGTTCATTTCAAATATGGCACTAAAGAATTGTTGAACAGCAAAAGAACTAGCTCCTTTTGATCTCTAATAGTGTAATTAAAACATCCCTGTGCCCTGAAAAATTTTACTCTATGTATATTTACTATATACATAGAGCTCTACTATGTATATTTAACCTTTTCAATAAACAGTTTTGGTTAAACTCTACTGAATAGCTGAATTCAATCAATCCCTTTGATTATCTAGCACAAGGCTGCTAAAATTCAAAGATACTAATCTTCTGATTAGCACCATGTGTGGAGAATGTGAAGTCAGTGGGCATTCAAAAGATCTGCCCATGAAGAAATTATTTTAGGACTCTGGACTGCTATCCAGCACACATTGTATTTTAGGACTCTCGACTGCTATCCAGCACACATTGTCCACAAATATGTGGACAATTATGCTTTTAAATTACCATAAAAACTTCTTAGGAAATTAGAAACCAAATTAATCAGGAAAATACAACAAATTTACTAAATCATTGTCAGCAGACAACAGAGCATTTAGCTAGTGAAAACAAGAGCCAGTTTCCTAAGCCAGTTTTCTTGCAGTTTTTCAACAAAGTAGCTTTGTATCGCATGAAAATTCTACCAAGTCATTCTAATTGATACTGAATTATTTGGCAGTCTCAAAAAGTCAATAAAACAGAACACTATTTCAGGAGTATAATCTGCCTTGGTGGTGCACAAGTGAATCAAACACTTCTCTAGCATCATTGCCATGCAATCAGTGGAAGAGGATCAAATCTGCATTGAGTCTATTAATTTCAGCATTTCTTGTTTATTTGCTTGTTGATATTTAGCTAGCAGAGTGATATGGTTACTTGTTATTGAAGTGCATAATCTTTTCTTACAATAACAACACATAATCTAAAATCCTTACTTCAAATAAATTTTATTTGAAGCTGAAAGTATCTTTCTGCTAGTATACAAAGGCTATCAGGGATTGCTCTTAATTCCCCATTACTAGTATTCAAAACCCACAAAAACAGAACTGTTATTTAAGGAGCAGAGGCAAAGAAAAGCCAAATAAATAGCACTCATGTATGTTTTATATTCAGGAAAAGATGCTTGGAGTCATCTGAAATATCTTATTTTGAAGTGCATTGCATCAGAGTAAGTAATTTTTACCTTCTGAGCATTCTTGAACTCTTCCCCACCCTCACGTCATCTGAGACATCTCACTGTTTTTAAAATACAACAGAATTACCAATGCAAAACGCTTTAACATACTTCCCTTCCTTACTTCCCAATACAAGGTAAAGAAAAAAACTCCTCAGAATGAACAGATTTTCAATGATAAGCAAATCCTTAAAACAAGGCTGTTCATTGTTCTATGCTGTCCGTACACTTTCCCTGACATTGACTATCTCAAGTGGTCTTCCACATAAAAGTATATGTCACATTTCGCATCACAGCCAAAGAAATTAAAAGGATGCATTCTGCTAGAGTTTTTAAAGTTGCCGTAACAATATTGCTACAAGACTGTTATTTTATCCCAATCATATACATTGCACATGGTGTGCAATGTTTTTAAATTAACTCCTTTAACCATCTACTCTGTGAGGGCAAAAATCAATACCCTTTCAGTAAGAAACGGTGAATTCTATTGAAACACAAAAGAAAGTTTTCATTTTATTCTAATTCAGAAAAGAGAAATCTTATCTGTATACAAAGCATTTACCCTGTTATCATTTTTTTATATTGCATTTATCCCTTTGCTCCTTTTTTTGCGAAATCCTCAAGATCATCACAAAAAGCAATCACAGAGAACAGAGAGGGGTGGAAGAAGCCTCTGTGCAAACAAAGTGATATTAGGAAACATACAGACCAATTGCCCCCAGTTCCCCACATGCTTTCTCCATGAATGAACAACAGTATCACTGTAGACAGAGATGAGGCTGAGTGGACAACCTGGAACATAATGAGATTTAATGACCAGCTCTCATCTTCCCAACAATTGCCTATTGAGCTGGGTGGCTGCTGTTCCTTTGTAAAAAAACCTGCAGCAGAACTCAGATTAAATGCTGTTACAGCTCTATGGATTTTTTTCACACCTGTTGCCTTACCTCACTTAGCGGAGTGCCTGCACTTGTATAATCCAGGGCCAGCCACTGCCTTGGCTCGTCGTTGCCTTTATGGAGTAAAGCTTGAATAAAAGAAAAGGCTGCACCTGCTGCATAGCAACAAACTGACAAGGTCTGAGAAGCTGAGACAGCTGTCAGGGCAACATGCTGCTACCTGCACTTCCCATGGGCGTTGCAATCCCAAAAGATAGCCCTTTTCCACTTTCTCCACAATTCTGCTTGTCCTTCCTCTCCTTGCCAGGGATGCGGGATTATGATGCTGTCACACTTCACGGAGATAAAAATCCTTCTGTCACAGGCATTATTAAGCAGCAAACTGTGGTGAGCCCAAGATTTTTAATTTATTAGTCCTGGCAAACCTGAAATATAAACAGATTTGCTTCATAGGACAGGAATGTTTTCAGCATAACCCAATCAGTGTCTGTGTCTATTCCAGCAAACTGGCAAAGATAGCATGACTCCAGTCAGCAAAAATGTCTGCAGCTCCGATCAGCTTGGGCTGACACTGCCAACTTGGACTGGCTACAAGCATACTCTCAAAGGATAGCAGCGATCAAAGCTAACAACAACCAATGGGCTTGGCCTCTTAGGTTTACATTTATTTTGGCTTTGGCTAAGCCAGGCTTAAGAGAAGCCACCAGCCCTTCTCTTCTGAGGAGATAACAGGAAAATATCAGAATGCATAGACTGTAAAAGCAGATGTATTAATAGATCAGCCGGTGATGGCAGTAATAAATGAAGTTGACTCAATCAGAGATTTGCCTGAACTTGGAGGATTTCCAAGTGTGCTTTTTCAGATAGTTGTTGTTTGTTTTTTTTTTTTTTTAACTACTGGCAAGCAATTTAATAGATAAATCTTGAAATATTACAAGAGATTAATTTCTTCAGCCTAAAGTTTTATTTTCTGTTGCCAGAAAATAAAAATTTAATCCCTGTCACGCATGTACTACCTACATGACTTGATTGAGTGCTACCACTGTCATTGGAACAAACGGAGAAAAATGGAGAACAATTACAGAATGATTTCACAGAATATCTTTATTACTTTGTGCTTGAAAAGGGGGTTTCCTTCAAAATGCATGTGAAGGTATATTTCATTTTTAAATTCCAAATGGAAAGAGCTTATCTAACCCAGATCTTTATAGACATATTCCTAGATTCCCTTGCCTCAGCTGAGATGTAGAAAGTTTGCAGGACAAATAAAGATATAAAGGTCTGAAATCAAATTTTCATCCTTACTCACTCTCTCACCTTCTGGCCCTAGTCCAGGACTGATCTTACCAGGGCAAAATTCTGGAAGCTGGCAGTTGCCCTTGTGGCCTCAAATGACCATTTTTATACTTCAAAATTACTAAACTGCAAAAATATCCTACCCACACTACATTTACCCCAGCAATGACCTGAGAAGGTATCGGCAAGATACACTATTAGTTAGGTATCTCTTGAGGCTGTCTTCAACTGCAGTGGGATTTCAGAGCTCTGGACCAAAAAGCTAGTGGAAAGCTGGACTGCACCTATGAGTACACTGACTGTTTTCTCTTCTCTCAATGTTTTTCTGAAAAGATTGAGGGTTCCTCCCTAAATGTCTCCTTTGGAAGGGGCAGAAGACAGATTTGCCTCTGATCACAACCATTACTGCAAATAACATTCTACAGCTCAATATTATCAGCAGCTGGTATTGATCTGCAGCTCCACATCCAATTACTGTGAAAGTATTTGTTGGAAAATACAGAAAATCCTGTATCCAGGATATCCAATGGAATCACAAAAAATATTCTGCATCTGTTTTCATGGAGCCAGTGTTTTCCCTAAATCATAAAATATTGCTTTATATGATAGTCAGATGGAATTCATACCTTTGTTACATGCTATTACAGTAAAGCCTAAAAAAGGCTCTCTACATAAAATATAAAGACAGGCAAAATTTCCAGTAGCCATGACAGCAAGGGTCTTGGACAGATATGATGTCTGAATAGTGCAGGGTATTTTTTTCCAGATGGCTCTGACACTCCACATTTCCAGACTGACACTTCAGTTGCACTCAGTTTAAATAGAATGCGCATTTGGAAATTAAGTACATCATCGTTTTATGTCTTGTAACCACTGTATCCACAATTTTTTAAAATTTCACTGTTTCTAGTTAAATCTGTATTATGCACAGACTCATGAAATCACAGAGTTTTTAGGCTTGGAAGAGACCTGTGGACATCACCCTGTCCAACCCCTCCTGCCAGGCAGGGTGATCTCCAGAGGGAGATCAAGGAAAGGTCACCTGGAGCAGGTGACACAGGAACATGTCCAGATGGGTTTGAAACATCTCCAGACAGGGAGACTTCACAAGACATCTGGGCTGCCTGTTTCCAGTGCCCTGCCCCCCTCCATGGAAAGAAGTTCTTCCTCATGTTTGGGTGAAACTTCTTGTGTTCAGTTTATGGCCGTTGCTCCTTGTCCTGTCACTGGGCAACACGTGACAAGAGTCTGGCACGATCCTCATGGCACTCTCCTTGGAAATACTTGTACGGATTATTAAGATCTCATCTCAGTGTTCTTCAGACTAAACTGGCCCAGCTCCCAGTCTCTCCTCATAAGAGATGCTCCAGAATCTTCATCAGCTTTGTGGCCTCTGCTGGACCCCCGCCAGTAGCTCCATGTCCTTCTTGTCCTGAGGAGCCCAGATCTGGACACAGTGGCACTTTTCTGTGAAGTGTGCTGCCTCTGAATTGTGGACTAAGATAAAAAACTGCACTAACCAAAAGGCCCTTGATTTGCATTTAAATATCAGCTCTGTGCTTTACACAATGATTAGTCACCTGAAACTACTACTTTATGGGGGGTGACATATTTTTAAAATGTGAGACTATTATAGCATTCTGCATACAGAATTTGAAGCATCAGGATGAATGATTTGACTGTAATTGGTTTATCATCTATCTATTCTCGGGATGATTGTGCTAAAACTCTCAACAACATGGACTCAAACAGCATATTTTAAAAAGTTCTTTAAATTACTTTATAAGAGTAAACAAGGGAAGAGTTGTTTTAACAGTGGGGAAATTGAAGTCTAGGATGCTTCACTTTGTTGACTTCTCAAATTAATGGTCCAAGGCATTTGGGTAGAGATAAATCTCACAATTCTTTCTTACTAAACAGGTGATTAAAATAATTGCACCAAAACAAATTACTCTCCAATTTCTTGCAACATAAAAAATAGTTCTCCCTGACAGACTGCACATACACCTTACAGTCATCTCTGTGAAAATCACAAATTGCTGATAACTCCAGGGTTTGGGGGTTTTTGTGTGTAGGAGCACAGCCTGCCCTGTTCCATTTTCAGAATACTCTTAGTCATCAGGTGCCTGGTATTCAACCAAAATTCTTTCAGTCCTGCATCACATTATTAAATTGGTGATATGCTAGAAAAGGATATCACATTTTATTAGTCAAAAAGACCTTAAAGGAATATATTCTAAATTAGGAACACTGGGACTTACTGATATTCAGTAGTAGAAACATGAAAATTTTCAAAAAGTTTTAGGATGAAGTATCAGTTATTCTACAGATGTTAAAAAAAGCCAATATCTGCAATCTAATAAAACACCTGTTGCCTTCACTTTTTAGCTGTGCTACTTTCAATTCATCTCAGTGTCCTAGTATAAGCAGTATTTTAGTAGCATATGTGCTACTTTCAATTCATCTCAGTGTCCTAGTATAAGTAGTATTTTAGTAGCATATGACCTCATTCATGTTAAAATGGTGTTTTGCAGATTGCCAGTCAGTATTTAAAAATACACTTTAAATATTCTAACATATGAAGATGTTCCAAAAAGAATTTTTTTAAAAAAAAAAAGTATTGCCTGAAATTTCACAGAGCAGAATCACTCACAATCCAACATCCCATATACTGACAACTGGAGCAACCAACAGAGCATTTACTTAGTGTTCTTAGGCATTACCTCTGGTCTCTTTGCCTAGGTAGTATTTTAACACAGGTAAAATAATTTACTTTCCCCAAATCTCTACTCTCATGAATGGCTGAACCCCATCAGATTAAATTATTAAATCCTTAACACCAGCAGGAAAAATACATTGTGCACTGACTTACAAAAGAGGACATAAGCAAATTTATAATTAAGGGCAAATTGATATGCAGTAGCTGAATTTACGTACATAGGATCACACAGGTTTAATAAAGGACATCATTGCTGAGCAATTGAAGATTGGATTAATCAAGGTGATGTGGATTTACAGGAGCTGACCCAGCAATTTTTACACCTGCCTTAAGATCATCTGCAAATAGCTACATTGTGAATTGAAATTTGAAAACCTGACTGGTGAAAAACTGGTGAAAAACTCCATCATTTCCACAACAAACTCCAGGCAAAAACTGTGAAAAGTTAATTCTGCTGTGAGAAAGAATGCTGAAGCCTTTGAGATATGATGCTGCCAAAGACCCTTGTGTAACTCTGCATGGAAAACAAGATGAAAGCTGAAGTTAGAAATATTACAGGAAAAGCTTCACAATTGTCAGAAATCAACAGGTGCAAATTTACACACTTTACTCACATCAACACAGAGATGAAAATAACCTTTAGAAGCTAATTATAGGAAGAATGATGGTGGGTCATCTCAGCAGGGAATGCTGAAGGAGGATACACTTAGACAGTGTGCAGCAATTCACTGGGAGGTCAACACCAATTCACTGGAATGTTCAAAGCCAGCATTGGCTAGCAGTAGCTAACTGGAAACACCAGCATTTAAACAAAAATACATCAATTTTGCTTACCAATTGTGCAGCTAAATTACATTCAGCTTGGTTCTAGATGAGAAAAATAGTTCTCTCACATCCATGTAAAACAGAGTAATCACTCCATTGCAACTGGACTTGCTCTTCCTGAAGGAAATGCTTAGCTTAATTTATTTAAGAGCTCACCTGAAGAGGACGCTACAAGATACTACAGCCTCACTTGTTGATGATGGCTGAGGTCATCATGTTATCAAGGGTACATGCAAAAGACTTTCAAAGTAGCACACTCTTTCATGAAGCTTTGCTGCTCTGAGGAAGAAATCAGTATGCAGAAGAATGTGGCAAAATCCCAAACAGCAGCTGGTATTCTGGCAATACTTGAACCCTCACTACTGATTCAGCATTGAAACTGTGCCTTTGGTAATACTGCCAGCTGCAGACACAGAGGACAAGTTTAGAAACAACAAAACCTAGAATATTTATTAGCAAAAAGAACTCATTAGCAAATGCAGCTCTTAATAGTCCAGGAAGTCCTCACACCTTCTCTACATATTTATCTGCACTTGCAGGCCAGAGACTTAACTACATCCTAGGCTACATCAAGAGGTAGGATCAATACGTCAAGGGAGGAGATTCTCCCCACCTGCTCTGCTCCTGTGAAACTCCACATGCTGTGTACAGCTCTGGGGCCCCCAGCGTCAGAAGGTTATGGAGCTGCCAGAGGGAGTCCAGAGGAAGCCACAGAGATGCTCTGAGGGCTGCAGCCCCTCTGCTCTGGAGACAGGCTGGGAGAGCTGGGTTTGTTTAGCCTGGACAAGAGAAGGCTCTGGGGAGAGCTTAGAGCCCCTTCCAGTGCCTAAAGGGGCTCTAAAAGAGCTGGAGAGAGATTTTGGACAAGAGCTTGGAATGACAGGACAAGTGAGAACAGCTTCCCACTGACTGAGAGGTTTGGACTGGATATTTGGAAGAAATTCTGCCCTGTGAGGGTGGTGAGGCCCTGGCACAGGGTGCCCCAGAGAAGCTGTGGATGCCTGTTGTGACTAAATGTTGGCCAAATGCCAGGCACCCACGAAGGTCACTCGCTTGCCTTCTTTTATTATAGTTGGGCAGAGGGGAGGGGAAAAAAATCAATGAAGGGCTCATGAGTTAATGATTGGGAGAAAAACACTCTAAGGGCAAAACCAGTTCAAATTTAAAGGTATAAGGTAAATTTATTATAAACAGAGTTAGAGGAGGATAATGACAAGTAAAATAAGCCTTTAAAACACCTTTTTGCCCCCACAGCCTTTCTCTCTTTCTCACTGACAGTGCAAAGAGACAGGGCATGTGGCTTTTGGTCAGTTCGTCACCTAAGATCTTTTTCTGTTCACTCAGGGAGAGAAGTCTTTTCTCTGCTATGCCGTGGGTTCTCTCCCATGGGTGAGGAGTCTTCCCAAAACGGCCATGGCATGGCTCACTTGTCCATGGGGTGCAGTCCTCCAAGGATGGGCTGTTCTAGTTTGGCAGCAAGGGGTCTCTATTTCTGGAAGCAAGGACCCTCTCTCTCTGTCTGGGTCTCCCACTGGATCACAGCTTCCTCGGGCATCCACCCACTCCAGTGTGAGCACTTTTCCCATGGGCTGCAAGTGGATCTCTGCATCCCCTGTGGACTTCATGCATTAGAAGGTAACAGTTTGTTTCACCATGGTCCTCACCATGATTTGAAGAGAAATCTTGGCTCTGACGCTTGGAGCACCTCCTCCCCTTCTTTCTTTTCCATTGACCTTGGTGCTGCCATGTTGTTTTCTCTTACATGTCCTCACTTCCTCCTCTACTCTGACTGGAAGGAAAACAAGATGAAAGCTGAAGTTAGAAATATTACAGGAAAACTGCTGCTTGTAGGTACCACTGCCAACAAGTTCCACTGATTCAAAGATTCCTACAGGATCCTGCAGCACTGAGCTCCCAGGAGGTCCATCTCCTCTAGGTTCTGTGCTGGAGAGTTACTTGCCATGTTTTCACGGCTGGCCAGATGGCCCTGCTGCCACCAAGCAGGCAGTGGCAGCTGCCATGGCATTGGCACTATTTAACACCTCCTTGTGTGCGGGGCACTGGGAAGGAGAAGCTGCCACCACTGCCCCGCCCTTCTGCCTGCAGCTCAGCTGGCCAGGGGAGACGAGGCAGGCAAGAGTTGCCATGGACCATGCCAAGATGGCAACAGCCACAGTGGTGCATCACTGCATGCTGCTGGGATGGCCCCAGTAGTGGCACCTCGCCACCTTTGGAAAGGAAATTGCCCTTGCACTGTTTTGATTTTCTTCTTAAATACATCATCATGGAGGCGTAACCAGCTAGAGGACTAGCAGCATGTCCATCTTCAGAGCCATCACAGATTGGCTCTGTCAGATATGGTGGAAGCTTCCAGCAGCTTCTCACAGAAGACATTTCTGTGGCCCTTCCCCGCTACCAAAAATCAGGCCATGCCAAATCAACACACTGTTCCATCCCTGAAAGTGTTCAAGGCCAGGTTGGACGGGGCTTGGAGTAATATAGCCTAGTAGAAGGTGTCCCTGCCCATGGCAGGCATGCTGGAATGAGATGAGCTTTAACGTCCCTTCCAAACCAAACCATTCTATGACTCTATGATCTTCTCTCCCTGAAAGTTACAATATTATAACCAGAAAGAGCACTATGGTAGATGTATCAGGCATGTAACTACCATACTATGACAGGATATATGTATGTGAATTTATCTGGTTCCATAGAATGAACTACCTTAAACAAGGAATTATAGGGTTACAGTCCTGTCAGTATTATGAATTGCTTCCTCATTTATAGTCAGTGTGTGTCCTAGGTTAAAAATATAAGATGTCCCCAAAGTATGTATTCTATCATCATCTTCATGAGCTGTTAAAACCAGGTGGGGCAGTGTTTCCCTTGTCTTCTGCTAATGGCCCATCAATGCCTTGCCACGTGACTCATAGATAACTCCCTCTGGGGGCTGTCTCTGTTAAATGGGCCTTCAAGGACCCATAACATGACTCACAGAATGATATCAGCCCATTGTGAGATGCTCCACCCAGGGAGAGGAGCCAAGCATTCCCACCTGGATATAATCTGGCCTGCATAGGCAGCCTCTTCCCCACTGGATTTGCAGAGGACAAGAGCTACCATACCCTTCTATAAGATCACTGCTTCGACAAGACCATTTCATCTGGACTGCTACTACCACCCTAACTAACAGGGTGTCAGGTTGTATTCTGACTCTGGAAGTGATATTTTGTACTATTGAATTTATGTCATTTTACCTTATTTTACTTCTTTTCTTTTCCTCTTATTAAATTGTACTTCTGACTTGGAGTCTCTCACTGGTTTTGCTTCCAAACCAGCACAGTGTGGAACCCTCTTACTTCTCTAATATGATCTGCCATGATGGATGCTCACACCATTTCCCTCTGCGAATCCAAATTCAGCCAGAATTGCTAATTCCAAGGAGAGACATCATATTTTTTATAAACCTAAAGGCACACTATGAGGAAAAAAACCCCAAACAAATACTTTTCCACAGTTTATCTACCGAGATATATTAGACAAAACAGTTTCAAAGACTATCGTACCTAGGGACAGCTCCTATCCAGAAAAAAAAGACTGCCAATTTTCTACTAGGACACTAACAAGAAAAAGTTGGGTAAGGACAGTTAAGTGCTACTTTTTCAGAGGGGGTTAAAATAGCCCTTGAACTTTGCTTTTCATAAATGATCACCCTGAAGCTGATTGCAAATGAAGGACTAAGCACTACCACTGTTTAATTAGTAATACCACACTTTTCCTCTTGTCACAGGAATTTAATAGGGAAGAAGTAGATATTCTTGTGATCTAACATACAGGACTAAGCTAGTCAGTCATATTAAGACTCCGAAATATTCCAGTATTAAGTGACCCACTGCAGAGGCCCAGGGAAGCTGACTTTATTTGGGGGATGGATTGTGCTGGTACATCCTCCTCCCCTGGTCACCCTATGATCTAATGCTCATTAGACATCAAGCCTTGATGAACTGCACCTGGGCTAAGCCCCTCAAATTTATTAGAAAGACTATTACCAAGAAATCGTGCTGTCTAGCAAGCACCTATTTTTTTAACACACAGCCTTGGAAATTTATTTTTCTTGCCTGAATAATAGTCCAAGTGGAATTAGATTTTTGTTCCTGAACCTTCAAAGAAACTTACTGATCTTAATTGCAGGATGCAAAATTGCTAATGACTAAGGCCCACTCTCTTTCAACTCTGTAAACAGTAGTTCAAAATGAGTCACTTGGAGCTGTTAATTGTAAGGGGCTAATGTATACTGAAGCCCACTCTCTATTGACTCTGTATTGGAGGTTAGGATTTTTCCTTTTTTTTTTCCTTTTCTCTCAGGGAATTTTCTCCCATTTGTTGCCTAAGAGATGGTAACTTGGCTGATGGCTCCTTAAGAGACAAAATATGTGGTTGGGAGGAGGAGGGGGAAGGGTGTTATTTGTTGCCATCTCTTGGCTGCGGAGCTTTTTCTTTGAAAGTGCAGATACACTGTGAGATTTTGGCTGGAGGATGAGGGGCTGGGATCTGCTCCTCACTCTCTCTTGCTCTTGGGACCCGAGGGGAATGGTCGGGCTGCTAGCGCTGTGGGGGAGAATTTGCTGCCACCATGGAGGTGAGCCCTTTACTGCTTCTCCTACTGTGGGTGAGCCTTTGCTCGTAAGAGTGGCTGTTGACTGGGATCTTTTCAATACCCAACCTCACTGGTAAGGACCCTCACCATGTACTCAGGTGCTTCAGGGGAAAATTTGGGACTCCTTCCCCCTCCCCACTCTGAGGGAGCATCTCCATGTTGCTGCTGTCCAGCCTGCTGTTTTCTGCTCAGGCTTTTTGCTACACTTTAACCTGAAATCCTATGTCTGGGAAATAGACAAAGCAGAAAGCTTTTATAGCAGAGCAGATGTAGGCCTGAAGTTAACTTATCCCTTCTTGCTATAGTTGGCTAGTCCCCAAATAAATTTGGGAAACTAGAAAAGCAGAATTTGGGAACTGTGATACATGGAAAAGTCTTTTATCAAAAAATAGCTCATGAAAGGTATGGAGCAAAATTGAGTGCTATGCTGGTGCTTGCTAGTCTTGATTATCTTATGCAATGCAGATTTGCCCATGGAACGACCAAAACAAATGTTTGGGTTGCCTTATCCAAGGCTACAGGTTCAGACACCACATGCCTGTCAAATCTAAACTCAAAAAAGCCTTTTTCAACCTGTCTAGTCAGTGTGCCAGTAAAAGATTGGCCGATACCTATATGTTATGATCCTTTCACCAAAAAGCCACTTAATAGTAAACCAAACAAGGTTGCTAATGGGAGCAATCCCATGAGTGACTGGGACATTTGGACCAAAGAACTTCCCAAAGCAATATCTGAACCCCAAGAACTGGAAATTCTTGGCTCTCTAACAATAGATTTCTGCCTCACATTTTCAGCTAATGATTAGCAAGAAAGCGGTTCCTCAAAGTACAATGTTACTCCCCATTACTTTGTATATAGAAACTCTAGTTTTTGGTGTAAGAACTCACACTGTTGGGGTGGGCTTTCCAGACGTGACGAATATCCATGACAATTACCAAAATGATATTGGTTAATTTGTGGATATAAGGTTTGGAAAGGCATTCCATCATGCCTTGAAGGTAGTCCATGCAGTATTGGAGAGCTCACTGTGATAGCACCTAGTGCTAAAGCAATCATTAAGAAAACACATGGAGGAAAAAGATTTGCCCATCAATATGAAGAAAATTTTAAGAGTGATTTTATGCCCTGGAAAGCTGTGAAAAGAGTTTCAGCAGGTTTGTTTCTACCCCAACTTGCTTCAACCATGGCATTGAACCAGTTAATTCAGATAGGGTGTTGGCTGAGTAAACAAACCAATGCCACATCCATTGCAATCAGTGATATGCTGACAGATGTCAGCAGTGTTAGACATGCCACCCTACAAAATAGAGCAGCAATTGATCTTCTTTTACTGGCACATGGACAAAGTTGTGAGGAATTAGAAGGATTGTGCTGTATGAACCTGTCTGACCATTCCAAATCCATCCACAAAAGCATACAAAAGCTGAAAGATTTAACAGCTCAAATCAAAGAAGATGATGGGTCATGGTTAGATGATTTGTTCAAAGGATGGAGCTTTGCACCTTGTTAAGGGAACTTTGTAAAATAGGTTTATATGTATTGGTTATTTTAGTAGTGGTATTAGTAGTACAAGTACAAGTACCTTGTATACATTGGTGTGTGCAACAGATAATGGACAGAACCATCAAAGAAGCCTTTATCGTCCGAGAGAGATGCAGGAAATGAAGTTACAGAGAATTCTCAAAATCTTACAGAGAGATCACAGAGTCTTGTGCAGTTGCCTGCTGACTCCGAAGTAGTATAGGCAAAAGTAGACATAGATAAAAAGGCTTTGAATTAAGACCTTGGAACAGACCAGACTTATCAAAACAAGAAACAGCAATTGCTACCGGATTTGACTTATGTCCTTGGAATAGACCAAATACTTTGCAGCATTAGAACTGCTGTGGTCTAAAGTTAAAGCGCTTAAAGCAAGCAAAAGAGGTGCCTTGATAAGCAAAAAGAAATACATTTAAAAAGAGCGCACTGTAGTAGAGCTCTGCAATGCAAGATAGTTAAGAATTGACAAAGCTATTAAGAGGGTTTCTTTGTGGTTGTACCAAGAGGGGGAATGGTGGGAAAGAGAAAAAGCAGAAAGCTTTCATAGCAGTGTGGATGTAGGCCGAAAGTTAAAAAGATACAAGAATGAGGACACAGAACAGTAAGACTGTGTTTTTGTGCTGTGTAGTTAGGCCTTAGCAAGTAGAAAAATATATTAAGCAAGGTAATAGAAAAGTTTGATAATGAGGCTCTGTGCTTTGTTTATAGAAGAGTATTAAAAGTTTGTGAGTAATAAGGAATATGAAACAAGCACCTATTGTTAGATATAAGGTATACATGTAGTTTTAATGATTGGTTTATGCAGATGCCTGTAAGCTCTTAACAATTTNTGGTTTATGCAGATGCCTGTAAGCTCTTAACAATTTGCTATTGGTTAGAAAACTTTTAAAAGGCCTTGTAACACAGAGAATTTTGGCTGCTGTTGGCAAGACATGAGCTGTTGCCCTGTGTGGAGGCTGCTAAGCCAGACAGTGTTATAACAAACACAATCTCCTGGAGAGAAACCAGACAATAATATAAACATGCCTCCTTAGAAAGAGCACAGTTTGGCCAGACAGAATATAAACACAACCCCTAAAGCAGAAACCCTGCCAAACAGCTCTCTATGTTATGGT
>VYXD01008529.1:3778-16436 GCA_013397195.1 Hylia prasina | reverse complement strand
GGGGAAGAAAAGGTGTTTTAAGGGCTTATTTTACTTCTCATTATCCTCATCTGATTTTGTTAGTAATAAATTCACTTTGTACCTCCAAGCTGAGCCTGTTTTGCCCTTGGAGTGTTTTCTCCCTGTCCTTATCTCACCTCATGACCCCTTTGTTTAATTTTTAACCTCTCCTCTGCCCAGCTGTGGCAAGGGAGGGCGAGTGAGTGACTTTCTTGGGTGCCTGGCATTTGGCCAGTGTCAAACCACAACAATGAACTTCAGTGTGAATCCCTCCAAAGAACAAACTGCAGTTCTTCAAGAACTGCTCCTGCATGAGTCCTCCACAGACCACAGTTCCTGCCAGAAAACCTGCTCCTGCATGGTCTACTCTCCATGGGCCACAGTTCCTGCCAGAAGCGTACTCTATCATTGGCTCACCATGGGCTCCAGCTTCCTTCAGGGCACATCATTCTCCTCTGGCATGGGATCCTTCATGGGCTGCAGGGGTTCAGCCTGCCTCACCATGGTCTTCACCACAGGCTGCAAGGGAATCTCTGCTCTGGCACCTGAAGCACCTCCTCTCCCTCCTTCTTCACTGACCTTGATGTCTGCAGGGTTTTCTCACATTTTTTCTTAATTTTCTCTCTCACAACTGCTATGCAGTGTCTTTTACCCTTTCTTAAATATTCTTTCACAGAAGCGCCACCATCTTCACTGATTGGCACAGCCTTGGCCAGTGGTGGGGTCCATTTTGGAGCCCACTGAAACTGTCTCTGGGCATGGAGGCAGCCCTTGATTTTTTCTCATAGAAGCCATTCCTGCAGCCCCTCCACTAAAAACATCTTGCCACATAAACTGAATATATGTATAAACCAAGAAACTAATTATATTTTTCAGCTATGCTGTGTATTCCATATTTCCTGTCGCTTAAATAGTTTCTTAAACTAGCAAGGAATACTGTTTAAAGATATCATATTAAGTGCTTATGATGTTTTTTTCTCTTCAGTGCAGACTATCCTGATCTCTACAAACATAACAACTGCATGGCTGAATGCCTCACACCAGCAATTTATGCCAGGCTAAGGGACAAGATGACTCCCAATGGCTACACCCTAGACCAGTGTATCCAAACCGGGGTTGACAATCCTGGCCATCCTTTCATTAAAACTGTGGGCATGGTTGCAGGTGATGAAGAATCCTATGAGGTAATTTTCACAATGCTATCATATTTTTTTTCAGTTTGTATGGTATATTTCACAAGACCTCATTATATGAACACATATTCTTAGTCAAATATGGACTTCTAAGAAAAATTGTGTCCCAGAGAATATATATGGGGCATATCATGTACATTTTCCCTATTCTTTATGAGGATTTGAATGCTATTCTACATTAGGAAATGCAGTGAATACGAGGCATTGCTAAAGGAACCCTCTCTCCTGCAAAGTCAATAAAATATGGCTGCTTGGGAGCAATCTTCTATTTGCCTCCAACAGCTGCTCTCTTTCCTAATACTAAACATAGTTTATGGAAAAACAACAAGAAACATCAAAATAAAGGTGATATGGAAATTACACTGTAAAACAACTGTGGCAGAACTGAAAAGAAAATGGCTTCTGTGAAGTGCTGGGCATCTTTAAGCCATAACTGGTGGACCCTGACAAAAGCCAAAGACAATATTAGGATATAAAAAAGAAGAAAATCTTTGTTTTTATTGACCTGTGTGGTCTGCTTCCTTCAGTCTATCACACAATAGTATATTATTATATAATCTCTTAAGAGTATCCCATATGCTAGGCTGCTCAACATGGAAAAAGACATCTGGTATTCTGGGACTACCAGCTTCTGTGATTTGTTTTACTTATTTAGACATAGTGACTGCCTTGAAAAGCTCTGCTAGAGTTATTGCTGCATGACAGAATGAAGGTGTGATTGTGATCAGTGTTGACATACCTGTGCTAAATGGTTCTAAGTAGTACCAGTAGTCAATGGCAGTGAAGACAGGTATTCTCATATGACCTAAGAACAGGGCACAAACTGTCTGGGAACTGAACATGTATTTTAGTTGCTAATAAATCCTGAAATTTAATCTGGTTGCCATCACATATAGTACCTATCGGTGGTAACTAGAATAAGCTTGTAACTAAAGTAAGGTGTAATTGTTGTGAAGGTGAGAAACCACTATAGAGCACTGTTTAGGTCAAAATGACTGAAATCCACCAATAATCTCCCAATTTATTCTTAGGAGACAGAGGGTGAAATTCCATGTTCTGCTTCTACAATGTACAGAAGTTCAGAGCAATTGCAAAACTCATTGCAAATTACTGGCAGTTACTGTCTGCTACATAAACAATAGATCTATTGAAAATAGATTTTGAGAGGTAATTTTTTCAGACAAATTTCCAAAGATACAACCCACATAAGACCCTTCCCTTTATATTTACCCAGTTAGCACTTGCTGTCATCCATGGCTATCATCCAGGAGCCTGTACCAAGGAATTTCCCTTGTGACTGAAGTCAGTGCATTAAAGTGTTTCTATGATAGTGAAGACTTTTTGTAGATTCTCTTGACTCCATAGGTATTTGCTGAGATTTTTGACCCTGTCATTAAAGTGAGACATAATGGCTATGATCCATGCACAATGAAGCATCACACAGACCTGGATGCATCCAAGGTAGGATTTAAATAAAATAATGAGGAAATCAAGATTCAATGCTGCTGCTTACAATGATGATATTGTATGTAACAGTACATTTCCCCTCCTGATCAAACTCCAAAGAAATTGAGGAAACTGGCTAAAGAAACTGGAATGCCACAAATTACTGAAATGGCACATCCCACAGGGAATATGTCTAAATGAAGCGAGCTCTGGTTCTGTCCTTTCTTATTGCAAGCCTGTTAGTTTACAGCTTAGATTTACTGGGGTTTTCAGCATCTGACAAGCTAGCATCTACATGGCCGGCCTTCCTCCTCCTTATTCTTTTCTTCTAATTTCCTCTCTTTACTGGACCACTTTCACCTGACTATTCAATTACACCCTGACATTATGTAGACGTGTCAGAGGTACAAGACTGCAAAAGGATCAAGCCAGGAGGCGAGAGTGATAGCAAGACAGGCAAAACAGTGGGTCCACCAAAGGCACATTTCCACACTACCCAAGCAAGTAGAGAACAGGTGGACAGTTCTAGTTACAGTAAAGAGGTTCAGCCAACAGGCCAGTGATTGACAGAAAAGCCCATAGTGACAAGGCAAGTCTGAAGTCAGGTCAGTGAGGCAGGGTCAGGATAAACAAGGTACAAGGCCAGGCACAGGCATACTTACAAAGTAGCTCAGACAAGGACTGAAAGGTGCCTTAAATTAAATGCAGCTCAAACCAAGGTGTAAAGACTGCAGATGAAGCTTCTCAGAAATCTTTTTCAGACAGCTATTTTCAAAGTTGTTGGATCCATGGTTACACAACTGTGCAATATCAGAGCTGGATAAAACCCAGTGGAGAGAGGGTGAAAGAGGTTTGCAGAGATCCTTGGTGCACTCATGGCCCTAACAGTAAACTAATTGCATTCCTACCTTGTTCTTAACAGAGGTATTGATCCCAGCTGGTACAAAACATTTGGGCCTTTGCCTAATGGCACTGTGAGCCTGTTCATGAGCTAAAGTTAACCATGTATTTAAGGATCAGAGTGAAAGCATTCCCCTTCTGCACACACAGTCAAATCTTAGCCATAGCTTAGTATTTCCTTCATAGTTCAATAACGGCATTGATTAGTATCATCTTAGACTTTCTTCTTTCAAAAGGACTTCCACGCCTGGCCTTCTTTCCATGTTCATATCCATGTTTCCAAAAGCCATTCAGATCTTTTCATATTCCATGCCAGAGCTAAGAAGGATCATCTGGTTACTTTGCCACATTCAGTCAGCAAAAGAACTTTGGAGTTCCTAAAAAAACCCCTTAGTATTTGAAACACTGAGGGGTTCCTAATATTCTGTGATATCTAGAAGAGGTCATGATTCCTGGGCAGAAAGGTAATCCATTTTTTATGATGGGATTTTTAAATGGTGGTGTACAAAATGGGTGACTGTATGTAAATTAAAAAACATTTTTCCTTCAGATCACCCATGGTCAGTTTGATGAGCGATATGTCCTGTCATCATGAGTACGTACTGGTCGTAGCATCCGGGGTCTCAGCCTTCCTCCAGCTTGTACCAGGGCAGAGAGAAGTGGAAAATGTTGTAGTCACTGCTCTAGCTGGGCTGAAAGGAGACCTTTCTGGAAAGTACTATAGCTTGACAAATATGTCTGAGAAGGATCAGCAGCAGCTTATTGATGTAAGTATAACTCCATGTTACATGTCTGGCTTTTGGCATGTGTCCTCCTTTACTAAATGAGATGTCTTTCATGTCTATTTCTTCTTGTGTATAGGGGTGACTGATACCAGAACAGGTTGGCTCTCTTGATCAGTGGCAGTGTCTGTCACAGGGGTTGGAGTAAGTGCAAGACCTGTTGCCAGGGCTCAAGTAGCCACAATGTTTATCATTGGGGTTGTAGAAGCCTCAGTGCCTGTTGTTTTGTCGTCAGATCCAGAGACCTTCTCTTCCCCCTGAGGATACTGAGTAGTGTAGAACAGGGCTCTGTAGGCATTAGCCAGGCCCCAACAGGTTGCAGTGATTTGTGTCTTTCTGGAATTGCCAGGGTGACAGCATACTTCTTCCTAATATTTTACTAGTTTTTCAGGATTCTGCACATTTTCAGGGGTTCCAAAATGTTGGAGGTGGTCACTGTCCTAGGTACTTGCCCATACTATCTCACACACCCTGCCATTCATAACTATCCATCCTTGAGACAGATGTCTGGGTGATGTTCTTAAATAGCTGTTTAACCTTAAACAAGACCTGAACCATATTCAGCAACATGCTGGCTCCTAGCACAAGGATCAAGTTGGTTTCAAGGGTATGCAAAGGATATTCAAAATCTTTAAGGTTCTCAAATGCTACTGTAATGGATGGATGGATGGAAGGATGGAAGGAAGGAAGGAATCTCCCCCATAGGTTGGCTCTCTGGGAGAGAAAAAGATGTAATTATTAATAGTTCCCAGTAGAGGGCTATTTTGAAGGTGGGCAGGGTCAGTACCAAAGACACAGACAACAACTTAAGGAATAATGTAATTTACTGTAATACAAAACTTCAAAGAATTACAAAGGATAAGCTAAGCAATGCACATAATCATTACTACAAAAGAATGATTAAGAAAGATACATCACCAGTTACCCCAATACTTTACCACTTCATCCAGATCCACACAAAAGCTGGGGGAAGCCACTGTCACAGCAAAGGACTGGAGAACCACTCCTGGTAACTGGGAAATCCTACAGGTGCACCCACCTATAGGCAAAGAGGCTTCCAACTTCACTGTGAGAGTAGCCCAGCTTTTATGTTGTTGAATAAACGAGCTACTATTACTTCTGGTATGGAAACATCTGTTTTTATTCTCCTGTTGGGTTTCTCCCAAAGCCTGGCCAGGCCTCAAGGAGGAACCAAGGGAGTTGTCTTTGTTCCTACACCCCCAGACAAGGCCAGATGTGGCCTTGTCCGGTTTCTAAATATGGAAACATAAATACATGTTTTGCCAATGAATGGATGCATATATCATATTGCTAATAATACTATTTTAATGAGTGGATACATATAATATTTGGTTGGAAGGTTCATCTAGAAGGTCAACTTTGACCCAGGGCCTGTTGTTCAGGCCTTAGTACTTTGGTAGCTCCCAAAGTACAGAGATGGTGGCAATGCTGAGTGCATGGAGCACCTTAGTTTTACCACCAGCAAGTCTACTGTATCATAAGCCAATACTACAAAGTCCACTTACAATCATAATCTGAGCCCAGGTCCCAAGGACAATAAATATCCACAAGGAACACATACAGCAAGTAAGACATTATGTAAAAAAACCTGGGAAGAAGCACAACAGCTCTGAGAGAAAATGAATCAACATTGTGACCAACAACTACTAAACCAATACAATGAATGCTTATAACAAACTTGTTTTAATGTGGTCTTTTCCGATCTTCCATTATCTCAACCCAAGAGAAGTCTGTCATGGTTTAACCCCAGCTGGCAAGTAAGTACCATGCAGCAGCTCCTCAGCTGCTCTAGCTCCCCTCAGTTTATATAATGAGCATGATATTCTGTGATATGGAATATCCCTTTGGCCAGTTCAGGTCAGCTGTCCAGGTTATGCTCCCTCCTAGCTTTTTGTGCACCTCCTCATTGGCAGACCACAGGAAACTGAGAAGTCCTTGAATTTAGAGTAAGCACTGCTGAGCACTAACCAAAACATCAGTGTGTTATCAACATTATTCTCATACTTTAAATCAGGAAAAAATCAGGTTCACAAGCCATGCTATTTAATTTAATTGTATTGACTACCTTCATATTAAATGCATAAGACAGGGTTATACTGCTTCCCTTAATAAACTTCAATTTGTTTTGTATCTTTCTCTGTTTTTATTTCTCTTTCTGGTCCTGTTTTTGTGTCCAGGATCATTTTCTCTTTGATAAGCCAGTGTCCCCTTTGCTAACATGTGCTGGGATGGCACGTGACTGGCCAGATGCTAGAGGAATCTGGTACGTTGTGTGATACATAGAAGCTTGTGTCATGTTTTAAAACATGTATTACAAGTCTCCTTGTTTCTCCTAACCCCACAGTCACTCTGCACTGGTACTCACAGCATGTTTAGTTTGTTTTTAAATATTTTTGTAGTGTTTTAAATGATTATTGAAGAAAAAAAATAAGACCTTTATATTCTTATAGGCAAAGACAGAAATGATGCAAGGATTGTTAAGTGTTAGAAACCATAGAAGAGCTTGATAACAAAGGAATTAGGGCTTCTCCCACAATAAAGGTGTAAGGGTCAATACCCCAGCTGAAGTGCATCTACACCAATGCTTGCAGCATGGGCAGCAAACAGGAGGAGCTGGAAGTCATTGCACAGCTGAAAAACTATGATATAATTGCAGTCATGAAAACATGGTGGGATGACAGAACTGGAGTGGTTCAATGGATGGCTATAAACTCTTCAGAAGGGATAGGCAAGGAAGGAGAGTCCATGGGGTAGCCCTGTATGTTAGGGAGTGTTTTGACTGTTTAAAGCTTGCAGATAGCGATGAAAGGATTGCATGTTTATAAGCAAGAACCAGGGAAAAGGCTAACAAGGCAGATATCCTTGTGGTCTTCATCCAACCAGGATGAAAAGGCAGGTGAAATATTCTATGAGCATCTGGGAGTAGTCTCATATTCACTAGCCCTTTTTCTCTTGGAGACTTCAACTTACCACTTGTCTTCTGGAAATACAATACAGCAGAGAAGAAACAGTCTAGAAGATTCCCAGAATGTGCAGAAGAAAACTTCCTGACACAGCTGAAGAATGAGCCAACTAGGGAAGGCATGCTCACTGGACTTTTTGTTTGTGGAGAGAAGGAATTGTGGGTGATATGATATTTGGAGGCCATTTTGAGCACAGCGATCATGAAATAATATGGGTTTTCAATACTTGGAGAAGTAAGGAATATGGTTACCAAAACTGCTACGTTGTACTTCTGGAAGGCAGACTTTGGCCTGTTTACAGGCCTGGTTGAGAGAGTCCCTTGTGAGGCAGTCCTGAAGGGCAAAGGAGTCCAGGAAGCACAGTTAGAAGTTAATATGGCAACTTCCATAAAAGGCAATAAAAAGAGTTCTATAAATACATTAACAACACAAGGAGGGCTAAGGAGAATCTCTATCCTTTATTGAATGGGAGGGGGAAATATGGTGACAAAGGATGAGGAAAGGCTCAGGTACTTAATGCCTTCATTACCTCAGTCTTTAATAGTAAGATTGATTGTTCTCAGTGCACCCAGCCCTCTGAGCTGGAAGACAGTCAGGGAGCAGAATGAAGCCCCATTATCCAAGGGGAAATGGTCAGTGACCTGCAACACTACTCAGAAATACAAAAGTCAATGGAGCCCAAAGGGATCCTTCCAAGAGTACTGAGGGAGTGGGAGGAAGCATTCACCAAGCTACTTTCAATCATTTACCAGCAGTCCTGCCTAACTGAGGAGGTCTCAGTTGACTGGAAGTTACCAAATGTGAAGTCCATCTACAAGAAGGGCCAGAAGGATGATCTGGGGAACTACAGGCCTGTCAGCATGACCTTGGTGCACAGGAAGGTTATGGAGCAGATCATCATGAGTGCCATCAAATGGCATGTACAGGACAAGCAGGGGATCAGACCCAGCCAGCATGGGCTTAGGAAAGGCAGGTCCTGCTTGACTAACCTAGTCTCCTTCTAAGACAATGTGATCCACTTAGTAGATGAGGGAAAGACTGCAGATGTTGTTTAGCTGGGCTTCAGTAAAGCCTTTGACACAGCTTCACACAGCATTCTCCTGGAGAAACTAGCTACTCATGGCTTGAATGGGTTTACTCTCACTCTCTACTGGGTAAAAAACTGACTGGATGGCTGGGTCCAAAGAGCTGTGGTGAATGAAATTAAAAGTAACAAGTAATGTTCCTCAGGGCTACATATTGGGTTAAATTCTGTTTAATATCTTTATTGATTTGGATGAGGGCATCTGTAGCAGCATGATGCAACAGTGATCATCGTGTCCAGGGAGGTTACAGCCACGGGCAGGGAAACAGATGAGATGAGTCTCTTTTTTAAGCTGGGGAATCCATTTATTTCCCTCCTCCCCGGGCTGGGGAGGGGGAGAGCACAGAGAGAGGGAGTAGGCGCAGGGTCGTGGGTTTTATCGGGTATTCAGGGGAGGAGTCTTAGGGTTTGGGTTAAGGGAGGAGATAACCCAAGGACAGTAGGAACAGATTTCAGCCTCCTCAAAATGGGAGGACTCCACAGGCATTGAGTGAACCCTCAACATATTTGCAGATGACACCAAGTTAGGTGGGAGTGTTGATCTGCTTGAGGGCAGGAAGGCTCTGTAGAGGGATCTGGACAGACTAGATAGATGGGCTGAGGCCAATTGCATGAGGTTCAACTGGGATAAATGTCAGGTCCTGCACTTGGGTCACAACAACCTCATGCAATGCCACAGGCTTGGGGAAGAGTGTCTAGAAAGCTGATCTGTAGAAAAGGACTTGGAGGTGTTAGTCAATAGCCATCTGCATATGAACCAGAAGTGTGCCCAGGTGGCCAAGAAGGCCAATGGCATCCTGGCTTGTATCAGAAATAGTGTGGCCAGCAGGGTGAGGGAAGTGATTGTCCCCCTGTACTTGGCACTGGTGGGGCCATGCCTCAAATACTGTGTTCACTTTTGGGCCCCTCACTACAAGAAAGACATTGAAGTGCTGGAGTGTGTCCAGAGAAGGGCAACAAAGCTGGTGAAGGGTCTAGAGCACAAGTCAGATGAGAAGTGGCTGAGGGAACCAGACTTGTTCAGTCTGGAGAAAAGGTGAGTAAGGGGACACCTTCTCACTCTCTACAACTACCTGAAAGGAGGTTGTACCCAGGTGGGGGTCAGCCTCTTCTCCTGGGTAACAAGCAATAGGATAAGAAGAAATGGCCTCAAGTTGCACCAGGGGAAGTTTAGATTTGATATTAGGATAAATTTCTTCACCAAAAGGGTTGTGAAGCATTGAAACAGACTGCCCAGGGAAGTGATGGAGTCACCATCCCTGGAGGTATTTAAGAGACATGTAGATGTGGCACTTAAGGACTTAAGGACATGGTTTAGTGGTGGACTTGGCTGTGTTAGGTTAATGGTTGGACTTGATCTTAAGTGTCTTTTCCAACCTAAATAATTCCATTATTCTATGATTCTACATAAACAATCATTAATAACAGCAACATAGTGTAGCACCATAAACATGGGTCCTTCTATGGGGTTTTTTTATATCTGTTTTTTCTATTTCAAGATAAAAGTTTGGTTTTAGAAAGACTCTGTGAATCACTGTGAAATTATTTCCACAGTCTTTTGTCAGGTTTTACAGTGCATGCTCCCTGACAAAGCAGGTTTAACTTATTAGAATAATACTGGATAGGCTTCTGAACATGATGCAGTATTGCCATAGAACAGATTTTTTTCTGTGTTGTGGTATCACTCAACATTCCTTAATGCAATGGGAAGATTAATTTAATTAAAGGAGAAGCTGAGTCAGTCCAACATCACTCTCTGGAAAATCCTACCCTGAATATTTGTATGTGACTGAAAATAAAATAACTGGACCTCTCTGTAACTATGTCAGGCCACAGGATGCTTGCACCTGTTCAGTTTTGCATTGTCAAAGTGTGAAAAGTGATTTGCAGTAAAAGGCAGGCTGCAAGTTAGGCTCTCAGTGAAGTTGTAAATTTCACGTGTTTCAAACTTGGTCATATTCTACTGTTTATATGTACAAATCTTATCAATCACTTTCTACATCCTGTAGAAAAATTGTTGCAAAAGACAGAAAAAATGGTGAAAAGCAAGGAAAATTGACCTCGGGTTTGATCTAGCACTTTATAAACCTAGTCATGACTAATCTGTCTGGAACAAGAGTAGATAACTTCTCTGTAGGCATTATCTTAATTGACAAGCCAGCATCTTTAATGCAGTGTCCAGAAGCAACATGTAACTGTATTCCTCAGACATATAATTTGACTGATGTGGCAATTCAGTGCTATAAAGTCATATGAAGGGCACTGGGATTTGATTTAGAAGATGATACAATTAAGTAAGGTCATATGGCTGTGCCCTCAGTTAGTTTTTTTCCTAACTGCACAATTTTCTAAGAAGAGTAAAAACCATTCCCAGTGACTGAAGATGCAGAATTTGGCTTCTCCCTTTACCTGTTCCATTAGCAGCTGTACATCCCAACTGTGTTAATGTTTGAAGACATGTTCTTCATAGCTCAGCTTCAGGGCAGCATGATGTGATCAGAGAAAACTGCTCTTCTCACTGTGACTTGAGAAACCTGCACAATTCCATTGGCATGGGGAATCAAGATGTGAAGGTAGATCAACTGCATCCTTAACTGTGCAGAGCAACATTATTTTGCAGTGCTTAAACTCTTCACTGTCCTGAAAGACTGTAATGAAACTAAGGATACTGAGGGTTATTTTTCAGGGCCTATCTTGTGCTTTAAACTGTTTGTTTTTCTCTCAACCAGGCATAACAATGACAAGACATTTATTGTCTGGATTAATGAAGAGGACCACACCAGGGTGATCTCCATGGAAAAGGGTGGCAACATGAAACGGGTGTTTGAAAGATTTTGTCATGGTTTAAAAGAGGTAGTAACTCAATGAATTTATTATGCCTATTTGTTTATTGTTGTGCTGTTGTCAGCATTACTTTGCATGATTAACACTGAACTGACATCTCCAGAAGCAACAAAATAAAGTAAAGCCAGTTAAAGTAGCAACCCACATCAATAGCAGTTAAAGAAGGAAACAAATTGTTAGCTGAGTTGTAGGAAAAATAGGTAAAATGTCATTTTAACTTTTATATTACAATCTTCAGCACTGAATGGCTAAAGAAATATTTTATTATTTTTCCTTGGAACGATTGCTTTATTCCTCTCACTCTGGCAAAGCAGCTTTCACTCCAGCTTCTCTGGATTTCTATACTCCCCTGTTTCAGGAAATCCCCAACTGCTGTATAGCTTATACAATTGTACACTCCCATATTGCTTCAAAGCCACCAACACAGACCTTCACCTGAAAAAAACCCAAACAAATACCACATAGCAAAGTAGGGAAAGCAGGGAACTATAATGTCTCCTACATGTATGTTAACCAGAAAAGGAAAGTCCAAAGGTGGTGTACCCTTCTGATAAACAATTCTGGTGAACTGGTAACAATGGATGAGAAGGCTGAGGTACTCAACAATTTTTTTCCTCAGTCTTCAATAGCAACCTCTCTTCCCACACTTCTCCTGTGGATAGATAGCGGGATGGGGACTGGGGAGCAAAGTGCTTCCCACTGTAAATGAAGATCAGGTTCATGACCACCTGAGGAACCTGAATGTAAAAAAGTCTATGGGATCCAATGAGATGCCACCCAGAGTCCTGGAGGAATTGGCTGATGTTGCCAAGCCACTCTGCATGATATTTCAAAAGTTTTGGCAGTCAGGTGAAGTCCCAAGTGACTGGAAAAAGGGAAACATTGTACTCATCTTTAAAAAGGATAGAAAGCAGGACCCTGGGAATTGCTGACCTGTCAGCCTCAGCTCTGTGCTTGGGAAGATCATGGAACAGATCCTCCTAGAAGCTATGTTAAGGCACATGGAAGATGGGGAGGTGATTCAAGGCAGCCAGCACTACTGTGCCAAGGGCATGTCCTGCCTGACCCACCTAGTAGCCTTCTATGATAGGGTGACTACATCAGTGGAGAAAGAAAGAACTACAGATATCTGGGCTTCTGTACAGCCTTTGACATGGTCCTCTCCAACATCCTTCTCTCTCAACTGGAGAGAGATGGATTTGATGAGTGGACTGTTAGATAGATAAGAAATTAGTTGGACAGTCACATCCAGAGGGTAGTGGTCAGTGGCTCAGAGTCCTAATGGACATCAGTGGTGAGTGGTGTCCCTCAGGGGTCTGTATTGGGGGCAGTGTTATTGAATGTCTTCATCAAGAACATAGACAAAGGGATTGAATGCACCCTCAGCAAGTTTGCAGATGACACCAAGCTGAGTGGTGCGGTTGA
>VYXD01008521.1:483925-496215 GCA_013397195.1 Hylia prasina | reverse complement strand
GGCGGCGGGAGCTGCGGAGCCGCATGGAGCTGCTCATCATGGAGACGCAGGCGGAGGTGTGTCGCGCTCTGGCCGCCCTGGACCCCGGCGCCTCCTTCGCCGTTGACAGCTGGGAAAGGAAGGAAGGTACGGGGGAGCCGCAGGGGCGACCGCGGACACCGGCACCCCGGGCTCGGTCACCCCTCGGTGACCCTGACCTGGAGCCCGGCCTTGACAGGCGGAGGCGGCATCAGCTGCGTGCTGCAGGATGGCGAGGTCTTCGAGAAGGCCGGTGTGAACGTGTCCGTCGTGTCCGGGCTCCTGTCCGAGGAGGCAGCGCGGCAGATGCGGAGCAGGGGGAAGTCTCTGAAGGCCAAGGATGGTAAGGCGTCTAGCGCGCAGCCGGGATAGGGAACCGGGACCAGATCACCTGAGTATTCCCGGGCAGGTACTCCGAAAGCAACCTGACCTTTGAGCAGAACATGAGGAAGGCCAGACTGATAGAAGCTCAAGAGGTTTTCATTTGTATCATAGTGATTTGTAATCAGTAAGCCTGACAGGTGGACTTTCATATCCCTAGAAAGCCAGGTACAGAAGTGCTTCTCCCTCCATCTTGCTGCTATAAGGAATGTATTGTAGGCAGAGGTGGTTTCACAATAATGACACACTAGCACAGCAGTGAAACAGTGCAGGAATTATGTACCAGAGAGGTGGAGGGGGAAAACCAACAACACCTGAAGGCTAAAGGGGACGCAACGCACGTTTATGTAGCACAGGGTAATTGTGAGGACTGGGGGGGGTAGAAAGCCTTAGCAGTGCCTTGTGTTTTAAGTGGTCTTCATCTAGTGGGTTGTCCCAAGTATTGTCACGTTTTAGAACAAATACAAAAGAAGGAGTTGAGTTAGGTGCACAGAAGTGTATGGATGTGAAGTAACTTGCCCACTGATTAATAATTATTGTGACCCAACATGAGACATTTTCCTGTTGTGGCTTGGAGCCTAAGGGAAAATAGTGATGTTCCTTAAATGATAACAAATGAAGTTTATTGAAAAATTGAAGGGCTTTCTCTGTGCATCTTTTTATCTAGGGAAGCTGCCTTTTTGTGCCATGGGTGTGAGCTCTGTTATCCATCCAAAGAATCCTCACGTTCCAACCATGCATTTCAACTACAGATACTTTGAAATTGAAGAAGCAGATGGTAAGGATTATAATCCAGTGGGGAATGTATGAAATGTCTGAGTCTGCCCAAAGGAAGTGTGAATGCATGGCTGGGGTAGGGTTTGCTCCCAGTTATGTCAAGAGTCACCAGCCCATCTTGTGAAGCTGCTATCCTATAGTCAGGATCAGTGGTCCAAAATGGTTTTCACTACCTTGAAGTTTGTTTGCTTTTTTCCTGAAGTCTCTGATCATCGCGCTACCTTGTAGTCAAATCTTTCACTAGTGAAGTTTAGGAGCACCACTGAAAAATGACTTCATTTTGTATTGTAAAAGTAGTTGTTACTTCTTGGTGAACACTAGCAAAAAGTTGCATTTCAGAAGTTTAAAAGAAAAATGTTGCTGCTTGCCTCTGCCCTAGGAACTAAACAGTGGTGGTTTGGTGGTGGGACTGACCTCACTCCAACTTACCTGAATGAAGAGGACGCCGTTCATTTTCACAAGACTCTGAAAGAAGCCTGTGACAAGCATGATCTGAAGCTGTATCCCAAGTACAAGAAATGGTACGTGGGGGAAGGTGTGCTTGGGGGGAGCAGAAAGCAGCACTGGGTGTTGGCAGATAAGTGTATGCTGGGAATTGTAGGTTCTATTGCCTTTTGAAAAGTATCAGAGAGCCCTAATGAAAATCAGAAGTGTACGGGGACAAAATATTATCTAAAGAAATATCTTATTTACAGAATCCTGGATTTTTCCAGTCAGAGGGCTGACAACTAGGATTGTAAGTCTACAGCCCAAAGAAAAACCAAGCTGACTCGTCAAGATTTTGTTGCACTAGGCAACTTAAAATTCGTTTTAGTCTCCAGTGTTAAACTAGGACAAGACTTCTGCCCCATGGACTTGCACAAATTCTCTTTACAGTGAACTCATGGTAAATGTGCATGATTCAGAGCTCTTGGGCCATCATAGCAGTTCTGAAAATCCCACTTTTGTTTTTCTGCCTTCATGGGCTTTTTTTTTTTTTCCTTTGGTAATTTTCAGGTAAGTGAAGGACCTTGTCCTTAATGTAGAAGCCTCATAATTTGATGAAGCTGTTTTTTGTCCTCTGGTGACACATTCACTGGGAGTTCAACAGCACATTTTCTAAGAGGCAAACTTTGAATGTTCTTGAGCTGAGAGATACAAGTGATGGGATCTTCCACTATTAAGTGGGAACTTGCTGCTCTGTGTCTGATAATCCTATCTGCCACAAGCTGTGTATGCAGGAAGGTGGGGATACCCTTTTGTAAGCTACTAGGTCTTGTCTGAGGACAGGAGATAAAGTGGGTGTTATAGTTTGGGCGGCAACGAGAGACACATCTTAGAGCCTTGAGATTACAGTCTTGCTGAGGATTTTTTGCCTGGTAGTTTAGAGAATCTGCCTTACTGGTCAGGTTCTTTGCAGCCTAAGTAGGTTAGCGATGCCAGCTGCAGAGGGTAGGAGACTTTTCCCCAGTTTGCTGAAGATAAACGTTACTACATTTACCACATTGTCTGCCTGATTTAGGTTTAAGATTTTTGTCGAGCTTATTCTCATTTCTCACTCGGTGTTTTTTCCTAACTTTTCCTGCTATCATAAACTAAAAAAACCTGATCATCCCAACAAATAACACAATAGCGTAGGTTATCTGTTACATCTCCATGTCTCTCTTGTTACGGCCATGTCATATATAATGGTTGAGAACAATTGTGGATTTATGGAAAACTGGTCCTGTATGAAAACTAGTCCTAAAGGAAGGCCACGTTTTCTTGATGTTGATGGTTTCTGCTTCCTACTTCCCTTTGCTTTCTCCTCCATGTGAAGACTTGCACGCCCAAGCAAGGAATTATAAGAAAGATAGGATTAAGTCATTTAAGTTACAGTAATTTCACAACTAAATACTCCCTGTAAATAAAAGAGATTAATTGTTTTTAGGATAAGCTGCCCTTACTTATTTATGAACTTAAACATGACTCATGAAAAGCTACTGCTATAATGACTCACTCAGTCTTCCAAGTTTTAACTGTTAAAAAGCCTTTTTCCAAGGAAGGGTGCCATGACAGTTTCTTTCTTATCTAGTCTTTGGGCCTTAGACTACTTTTGTTTTGATGAAGAAAATTGTTTTACTTGAACGGCAAAGAGAATAAATTCTCTTCCGAGTTCATATGAAAGATGTCCAAATAATTTGGGAACTACATATAATTCTGGGAATGGAATCTGTCAAGAACCCTTAAAAGTTTTCGAAAGTTTTGAAATCAGATGTCCCTGTTCCAAGTAGATAGAGGATATGCATTGGATCAGCCCACATGGATGCATCTGCCATGGTATTCAGTGACTTTGTGGTGATGTGTAGCTTTACAGAGACCATTTAATCAGAGCTTTTACTGCAAGTGACACTGGAGTGCTTTCCAGGTGATGCTGCACCATCCTGGCTCTGGGCAGTCAGGGAGACAGTGGGGCACCCAGCCCTGCAGAAACTGACTTGTGGTCAGTTCACAATATTTCACTGGTTCTGTCCTGTAGCATGAAGCCCTTTAGAGTTCTGTTCATGTCTGTGAATACTCTGGACCATATTAGTAACCATCTGATGCTTCTTGTAGGTGTGATGACTACTTCTACATCAAGCACCGTGGCGAGCGAAGAGGGATTGGAGGCATATTCTTTGATGATATGGACTCTCCCTCCAAGGAGGAAGTATTCCAGTTTGTGAAGAGTTGTGCCAAAGCCGTCGTGCCTTGTTACATTCCCATTGTGAAAAAGCACTGCCATGACTCCTTCACACCAGAGGAAAAGCTATGGCAACAGCTTCGGAGAGGACGGTCAGTACTGGTGGAACAAAAGTATGCACAGGAGGCGGACTGTGCTGGCAAGAAAAAAATATGAGCTAGTTCTTTATGGTTACAGGTTGTGTGGGCCAAAAAAGCTCCCCATGAATTTCAGCATTTTTGTGCGTAGAACTAATTCTGAAATCCAATGCTAGATTGTGAAAGAGGGTGCAAAGAACATTTCCCACTCTCCCATGTTGCAACACAAGCGGCCCAAACAAAACGCCACTGTTTCTTTCCAACTCCTTCAAAATCCAAGAGAATCTTGTGCTATGTAACTGACAAAGGGGTGTGGGTGTGCTTGCTGTCCTGAATCCTGCCCTCTCCTGCAGCCCAGAGGTACTGGATATAGGGCTGCCCTGTCACACCAGGAGCTAAGTGTGAGGGAATGGTGCTTCCTATTAAGTAATGCAGCAAAACCCCAGGAAGTCAGGAAATAACTGTACTTGAGTACTTTCAGCTCCTTACATATGTATTTATTCCATCGGATCTTGGCATTGAAATTCCTATCAAGGAATTGAGGATTCCTGTAAAAGAATACAGAAGGTTGGATTTTTTTATTCTGGCATGGTCCAAGATTCCTGCAAAAGACTTAGGAGGATGCTTGTTAATGTCACCAACTGTTAATGCTGCAAAAGCTTAAGTACATTGGTCAATACAGTTGTACTCTGTTCTCCATGTCCTGTGATTGTGTGAGTGTATGGAGAAATGAAATTACACATGCTTTGTGTTTAACTAGAGTCTTCAGTTTCTGCCTGTTCTGCAGAGAAATGTGAGACTGGCATGGAAAGCGTGTAAGCACTCAAGTTCAGATGATCACTGGCCTGCAGCTGACTTAAGCAAGCATCCTTAATTTGGTGGGACTGTTCTTGGGAACACTGCGCTTTCAGGATCCAGTCTGTGGATGGGATTTAGCAAACCTGCAAAGTTTAAAAGGGGGAGTAGCTTTTCTAAGTTGCAGCCAGGACCAGCTCTTGAGGCCTGTCTATTTCCCTGGGTGTGTTTGCAGGTTATGGGGCTATGTAAAGCTTTCCATTTCTGCAGATAGATAAGAGTTTTTCCCTTCCTATATCTTTATGTACAAACACCCTGTACTGGCTATCGAGGTAATCCCTGATGAATTGTCACAGCTCTGTTCCTATGCTGTGAGCAGAAAATGGTCTGTTTATCACTTACAAGTCCCAGACAGCACTCTGAAGCTATCTGACTTCTGCTGCTTTTCAGATCTTCCCAGGAACCAGGAAATACAGTTCTGACCTTGCTGCTTATGTATCCTTCAGCATGGAGGAGTGCACAGTAGATATTTTTTTCTCTGGTTATTTTCAGTACCTTTAAGCCCCTCCTTATGTCTGACACCCCCACAAAGAAGAGAATAACCAAGGTGGACATGGTGTCGAGCTTGCCAGCAGAGCTGAGGCCTGGGAGGAGTACAGTACAGTGCAGGAGCCTGCAGACTGCTCTTCTTTGAACAGCTGGTCTGCTCTAGTCTCTCAGCTGAGGTCACTTCTCCCTGTGCTCTGTGGAGTGGTAAGGTCACACCTGCATTCCTATGCAGAAGGTGCTAAAGAACAGTTGACCCCAACTCAGCAGAAAGACAGACTAGTTTTGTTTGAGGTCTGCCAGTTGCAGAAAGCACAACCAACTTCTGCTAATAAACTCAGTTTTTTTCTGTTGCGTCTCTTCATTCCCGTAGGTATGTAGAGTTCAACTTGGTTTATGACAGAGGTACAAAGTTTGGCCTCCTGACACCAGGATCAAGAATCGAAAGCATTCTTATGTCTCTGCCACTGACTGCAAGGTAAGGGTGTACTTATGTGGAGTTACAGTAGGCACTGTTCTTAGTAAAATACTTCATAGGATTAAATCAAAGGTCTCCCCTGGTCTCCAGTCTCTTAGTGGTGAGTTCATGCCTGATACAAGCACTGGACAAGTACAGTTCCCTGTTCTGCAAAAGCAGATGCTTCTCTGTTGTACTCACCTAGTTGTCAGTAGTGTGTGGCATAGAGATTTTCTGGCAAAAAAAAAAAATTACGGTTTTTGTGCTTAGTTCCTCTTGATAGATTTCTTATCCTCACACCATTTTTGTTTAGTAGCCCAGGTTTTTGTTTAGTAGCCCTTAGAAACCATGAGAGCTTCTGGCAGTCCAGACAAATGTGTGGCAAGGAGCTCCACAGTTTAACTGTGTGTTGTATGAGGAAGTACCTCTGTTTTCTACTTGAACCTGATGATTTCATCTGACTTTTCACTGAGTAACATGATTTTTTCCTGTTCATTTTCTCCATAACAGTTTTTTATTTTACAGGGTTCTGGGGCTTTTTCATTCTTTATTTTCCAGGCTGAGAACTCCTGCTCTTTTTCGTCTTTTGTACAGTTTCTGTTTCATACTTTTGCCACTTTCTCTAGGCTTAAGTTTTCTGTGCCCTTTTTAAACTGGGGATAGGGAACAGAAAATGTAAGCTACATATCTGTATACAAGATGCAGGTGTGCTGCTGATTCACAGTGGCATAGCAATGTTTTAATTCATTATTCCTTTCATAATCTTAATATTCTGTTTGCTGGTTTTGACTGCTGTTCAGCATTGAGGTGGTTTTTTCATAGAACTGTTACAATGCCAAGGTCTTTTCTGGGCAATAAAATTTAACTCAATCTGTATTCAACTTTTTTCAGTGTCCATCACATCAATCAACAGTCAATTTCACCTGCCATTTTATTGCTCAGTTGCTTGGCTAAATACTGTTTTTAACTGTGCTTTTTAACTCATCTTGCTTACAGTTGTGACGCCAGCAAATTTGGTCGTTTACTATTTATTTCCACTTTCAAGTTGCTTTTGGGTATGGTGGGTAGTACAGCTTCTATCACGAATTCCATAAAGTTCACTAGTGACCTCCCTCTGCTAGGAAGACTGCCCACTGCCCTGTAACTGTAAAGGCTGTGCTGTTCTCACCATGTATCTTCATCCCACTGACAACACCTGATGTGTCCCTGACCTGGTGGTGGAGCATGTCCTTTAATTCCTGGGATTCTCTGGGTTTGCTCTTTTTCATCAATGTAACTGGCTCACTTCATAGCATGAATGGGTCATTCCTGGGGGGGAAAATGGAAAGAGGATGTACCCATCTCTCTGTGACTGCTGACACTTTCCTTTATCTACTGTGTTTCTTTCAATTACCTTTTCAATGAAAAAAGGGGATCTTTCACCACTTTTGTTTTTAAAACCAAGATTCAACAAAGACTCGTAGAGCTTCCAGTCCAGATTCTGGAAAAAGGTCTTGTGTCACTGTCAAAATTCTGAGAGTTCCTTTTTTTGTTCATCTTCATCGTGACACTAGTGTGTCACAAGAGATTGTTAAAAGATTTTTGCAAATAAACCTGCATGCCTTGTGGGGAATGGGGCACTGCTCTTCCCTTTTTCCTTGTCCTTCCAGCTTTTTCAAAAGTTGGTAAAAAGATGAAGCAAACATTTCTCTCCTCTACCCTGGTGGCATTATTATTTGTTTTTACTGAACTTGTGATTTGTAACCATATCTGTCACCTCAGCCAAGAGTATCAACAGTGTATGTAAGCTTTGCATCATTAAAAAAGGCAACTCCAGTCCAAACACAACCTGGTGCAGGAGAATTGGCTGCCAGCTGGGCTGTCTGACTGAGTTTACCCTCTCCTTGCAGGTGGGAGTACATGCACAACCCACCAGAGAGCTCCAAAGAAGCAGAAATCCTGGAGGTTCTGCGAAATCCCAAAGACTGGGTGCACTGACACAGATCGTGAAGAAGATGGATTGCTTCCACTGAGCCATTCTGAGAGCACAGGAATGCCTGTAAACCAGCCCATTCAAACTGCTGTTGCGTGGTGTTTCGGTGTGTCCATTCATACTCTTACCTCGTGCCTTAATTATGCTGTAGACTTATGAGAACTTGCAAATGTGTGAACTCGTTCTTTTGGATTGATGGGCCAACATTGTCCCCCCCACTGCTGTTGCCTTGTGAAGGACTGGTGAAGGCCTCACAGGGCTACTCTGCATGCTTTAGATGACTGCAGAATGGCAAACTGCTGTGATGTGTTCAGGGAAATGAAAGCACTGTCTGTGCCTAAATAGCACTGCTTACCCTTATAAAATGTTGGGATGCTTAAAAACTTTTGTTTTTTAAAGAATAAAGGGAATATTTGGTATGACATTAAACCTTAAACTGTGCTTTTAGGAAGCTGTAGAAAAACTGGTACTTAATCACAGGTATTTTGATGATGTCTTGTTGATTGTAGAATGGGGGAAATGGTTTAAGATATGCTGCAGCAGCATAACTTGGCTGATCAGTATCTGGGAGAATGTGGGTCGAGGTTCCAGCGTTACCTCACGAGAACAGGATGGCTGAAGAGAAAATTAGCATTGAGCATCTGTGCTTCCATCACGACAGCAGAACAATGCTGCTGGGGCCAGCGTGGAGGTCAGCGGTGGCTCAGGACGCTGCTGGGCGTTGCCCTAAGGCATCCGCCTCTGCCTTCACGCACCTCCCCGCTTTGGAGCGATTGTCTCCTGGCACGAACTTCGCTGAGGGTCCGGCAGAGAAAAGCAAGCGGACGGGCTGACTGCAGAAAAAGTACACTTGTCTCCCCGTCGGGGAATCGAACCCCGGTCTCCCGCGTGACAGGCGGGGATACTAACCACTATACTAACGAGGACCTGGGTATCGGGGCAGTCTCTCACCAACATCACCTACTCCTCCCAGCTGCTGCGGGCTCCCGGCGCGCGGGTGGCGCCCGGCCCGGCCCCGGGCCGGACAGGGTGAAGAGAGGCGCCGGCCCTGCTCGCACTCGCTGCCCCCCGTGACCACCCACGTCAAGCTTCCTGTGGGGAGGGTAACCGCGTTCCTTTCCGCGTTACCCCTCCGCCCCTGAAACAAAATAAAGCGATATTCTGCTAAGTCACGGATCTCTTCATGTCCAGGGCGAGGCAGAAAAAATTAAGCTGGCCCGTACGGGGATCGAACCCGCGACCTTGGCGTTATTAGCACCACGCTCTAACCAACTGAGCTAACCGGCCAATTTCTCTCAAAAGAAGTGAAGGCAAGAACCCAAGGCGTTCCCAAGGACATGCAGTGGGCGCATCACCGCGATCGCTTTTCCCGGACACCGCCTCGGCGAATTATTTCATGGAGCCGTGGTAGGGCAGCAAGGGCACTAACCGCGGTGACGAGCATTTCTAAAAAACTGAGACTTTCAGAGCTTTCGTTTTGCTCTGCCTGCTCCCTCCTCCGGTGCGCGGGCGGCGATTCCCGGCGGCGCGGAGCGGCTCGGGGAGGCTGCGCCCCGCACACGGGCGCGCACCTCCCGGCGGGACAGCAGCACCACCGAAACGAATCGCTGCGCTTTGCAGGAACCTTTCCCGACCCTTTCCCCCCGTCCCTCCGCCCACGCCGCGCACGGGGGTGCGATGGGAAGAGGATGAAGCAGGAACACTCCATGGCGATAAAAGGCAAGGCTGCCTCCCCGTCGGGAACTGGAACCCCGGTCTCCCGCAAGACAAGCGGGGATATTCACCACTCTGCTAAGGAGGAGCGAGGCGAGAGCGCCGCTCCCCACGGCGACCCCCAGGAGCCGCCAGCGGGACCCCCGCCCGGCCGTGGCACCGCTGCCGCTTCCAGCGCCGGGACACGAGGCGCTGGGACACGGGAACCCTTTCCCCCGGTGATGGGTCATTTGAATCACTTGTGAAATCAAGGCATCGATTAGAAAAATGCAGAAAATATTGCCGAATAAAATACCTCCGAGTCAGTGGAAAAGTTGTAGAGGAAGAGGCCATCGTCAAATTCCCAGCTCTTCCCTTCACAAACCTTCAGTAAGAGTGCTAAGTTGAGCTCCTCTCCTTTATTTCATTTGCCACTAACACGACCTATCATTAAATACATCAATGAAAAACATACTAGGAACCCAAAAATAAGGTAATATCTGCAAAGAGAAGCATATATAAATATATCATGGCAATACAAGAGCTTCCTCAAACCCGGGCAACATTTAACACAGACATACCCACACGCTGCAGAAAAAGATCCCAAAGCTCCCACTAAAGCAATGACCAATACATGGTATGAGGAGACGGTCACAGATCATTTGTAAGAAAATACAGGGTAAGGAAGGAAATTGACAGGAGACATCTGATTGAAAAAAGAGCAGAAAAACCGAGATGGGCATGCAGAAGAAAGCAGCAGAAAGCCCCACACTGAGGGGGCTTTTTAGAATAAAGACTTCTCAATTGAAAAGGCATCATTTACCAGTGACATGCTGGGCCTTAAAAAAACATGGGCAGTCCTCAAAAAATTATTATTTGATTAGCTGCAGAACTGGAAGGATCTGCAAGAAGTCATGTACCTAAAAAAGCAACCCTGACGTGGTGTAAATTCAACAGGTGCTGTTTTTCTTTCCTTAAGCAGCAGCATTCAATCAGTAACACTGTGGGACTCCACGACTGTAAGCTTTCCTCCATGAGAGACCACAGTCCTCAAGAAGTCCTCAAAAAATTTTAGGAAACAGGACTGAAGCGATAGAATCACTCCAGAGGTGAGATGAAGACTGCCTGTTGCAAGCAGAATATGGATTTTAAACTCTGTCTCACGCTTTTTCAAAACCACACTTTAATAGATTTTGTTAGAATTTCCAGCTCAAGAAGCATCAAGACAAAGACAACAGTCAGAGAAGAGAGAGGCTGTAAGGTCACTTCATGTTTCTGCTGCTGTTAGTAGACCTCATCCCACTGTAAAATAACTTCAGAGCCACTGGGATAAGAGTTTTTCCAGAGCAGGAGATTGCTAAGTAAAGAAAGAACAACTGTGAATTTGTGTGCCAGGAGCCAGAAGCTACAGCGCAACTGCAATGAAACATGCTGTCTTTCTACAAGAGAAGGGATTGCAGCCCTAACTCATATTATTACCAACCCTGATCCTTTTTTTTTTTTTTGGTTATCCCTAATTTATTAATCACTCAGTCCTTTAAAATACAATTTTCTAAGAAAATTATGTAATAACTATTTCACTATTTTAAAAATACAAGAAGCACAGTTTGTTTTGCTCCTACAATATATAGCTATTGTGTCAATAGAGTTCAAAATACATTTCCAAATACATTACAGCATAAGAAGGATGCCTAGGGAGAAGTTTACATTATTTTTTCTTTCTGGAGTAGGAAATAAGTAATTGTCTTGTCAACTGTTGCATCAGGAATGTACAACAGGTGAAAAATGGTGAATCTTTGATGACAGATGTTTGTCTAAATGCAATACTTAGTTCTAAATGTTTGAAACATGTTTCCTTTTCCCTTCCTCAAGGAGTCAAAATTAATGCTTTCAACATCTTTCCTTTCCCAGGAAAAACAACTGTTCCAAGAAAAAAAATACAACCTAATTTTGTAATATCACATAAGCAGAACTAGTCCAGGAATGAGGAAGTAAAGAATAAGATGGCATTTACTTTACCCCTCTTAATTATGGTACATTGCTGGTAAGTGATCATATTCACAAAACTAACTTTTAAACCTCAGTTTAGCCAAGAACTCTTCTACCACGTAGTGGTTTTAATTAGCTTTCCAATTAATTGCTTTTAATCAATCATAAGCAGTGTACTACTCATAAACAGTGTGATTTTCCACTTTAACCAGCATGCAGCAAAGGTTTTTTTACAGACAGCTATCATTAGAAGAGATTGGGAAAACCACTGAAATTTTTGAAGTTTTACTAAACCAACACTGATGAGCTTCAGTGAACAAAGCCTGGGGGCAAAAAGTATTGCTGACAACTGGACACCTGGAATGCACAATTTATAGCCTCCTAGGACATGTTGCAGAAACCAGAAGTTAAAGAAGAAACTAACAAAGACAATTCAGCATTTGTGCTGGAAACGCCTTATCAGGGAAAAAAAGATAGTAAAAAGACTGAAAATGTGCATCATGAGAAATCAATAACCAACAGGATATAGAATACTGTTTAATGAAAAGAATTATATCGTTTATAACCAATGGACATTAATTTCTTTGCTTGATAAAAACGTATAAATAAGTGAAAAGTTTTGAAAGTGGCCCTGCACCTAGGCAGAGCTATACCCACACAGCAGCACGCCGGCACTGTGAATAACGCAATACCTACTTTCTAATATAAAATATTAGATAAATCTAGTGTTTCATTTATCCCGACGCTTTCGGCGACAGGTGAAGCAAAACGACGCATGCACATGGCAGAAACTGGTTAGAAACCTGTCTTAAAAACGCCAGCTCCTGACGACAGCTTCCTGCAGGTTCCTCATCCCCCCCCAGACTGTCTAACGCTACAGGAAAT